>NIVC01002039.1:0-58273 GCA_002269645.1 Macrostomum lignano | reverse complement strand
ATTTGTTTGATGATTTGATTGAGAAAATATGATTTGTTGAGACTCTAATATAGAAATATATGACTCTAAATATATGAATCAGACTATATCAGACTATATAGGCACTGAAACTGAGGTGTAGGGGCGAATAAAATTAGGGGTTATGGGTTGTGCGTCGTCGCTTCGCTGAGCCTTACGGTGGTTTTCTGTACAAGTCTGAGGCTTCCTATTGGTCGGTTGTGCAGGTCGGGCTTTAGAGCGGCGATTGGCCTAAAAATTGTCTAGCGTACTGGTGGCCATGCAGCCTGACTTGAGGAGGGTCGCCTATTTTTCTTTCCGGCTTAGAAGGTGCGAAAATGGCTCAACCAGTCAGCCGCGCCATACAAGTTTTGTTTGTGCAGTGAAGTACACGCGGCCGCGAACTCTTAAAGGTATTGCCTACACTTGCTGAGTCAGTCGTTGAGAAATTGTGTCACCATAAAACGAGATAGCAAACAAACAAAAGATTAGGTGAGAAAAGTGAGGAGACCTTAGCGTACATCAGAGGTGCAGTGTGTGCTTTAATGCTGGGCACTGGAGTGATTGGGTTGGGTTGTGTGTCCAGCCAATTAGATTGTGTAATAAAGTAAAAATGAATGCAAAATTGAGTACAATGTACTGGGCTGGAGGGGAGGTGGTGTTTTTTTCGTGGCTACTTTTATTTCTACATATATATAGCTTGTGATTTGTTGAGCCAATTTTGTTGTCTTACAGTTAAAGCTTATCATTGCTTAGAAAAAGTTTGATTGATACTTTTTATCAGTTCTTTTTTCAATTGTTGAATAATATTTTGTGCAAAATGGCCTCTTATTCAGAGTCACCTTTGAAAAAGAAGTCGAAGAAGGATGGATTGCCGGTCTGACAGTTGGGCAAATGCCTACGCCTGTCACTGCCTTGTGACGAACCTGAAAGACGTTCACACGTATAATAACAACAAGGTCAGGGCCAAGTGTTTTCGTTCATCTTGGTGGACGCTCATCTGAGATGCGAGTCAGCGTCTTCGGTAAGGATTTGCAAGCTATCTGGGAAGTATGCAACGATGCTGAAGCCGTTCGCATATCCGGCGGGATGGTGAAGACTGCCAAGCCAGAGTACAAGTGTACGGACAATCCACTTGAGATGACCGTTTCCGTGGATTCCAAGGGCTTCATCTATAGAAGCAACGAAGTGCCGGTTGCTCGAGATCCAGTAATTAATTACACTAGCATTAATCAACTGCAACAGACTGGATTGGACAGGTGAGTGACTAATTGATTTAGTAGTTTTCGTCATGTATTAGTGCTCAAATATCGCGGAGTGAAAGTACATGTAATCGTGTTTTGGTGACAGTTAGTTTGTCTTGTGTTTGAAAACATTTATCATCGCAACACTGTACGAAGCCTGGGTTATTAGCTTCATGATGCTCCTGTTAGTGTACAAATAGAAATCTAATGTGATGCTTAAGTTAGTGTGCAAATAGTTAAAAAAAGTCCCTTTGCTCCCTTTCACTATCAGAATCGTCGATGTGCTTGGAGTGATCGACGCCAGGCAACCGTCTGAAGAAGTCCGAACGCGTGCTGGGAAAAAGGTTAACGTAGCCAAAGTGACTTTGGTTGACCGAACCTTCGGCTCTGTAAGCTGCACGTTTTGGGGTTCGTCCTCAGCTCAAGTGGACAGGTGGAACATCGGCGATGTTTTGTCCATAAGAAGAGCAAAGGTGCAGGAGTATTCGGGCTCCGTCACGTTGGGATGCTCGAACTCTGACGTAAAATGCAACAGTGACGATGGTGAAGCCAGAGTCTTGGCTGACTGGTATAGGAATGCAAAGGAAGGCGATACCCGGTTTGAACCTGTGCCCGCTCCAGTGCCTACTCCAGGACTTGGTGCTGATGAGATTGGAGACGAAAGTGTGACCATAATTCGGGAGCCTGCTGCCTTGTTTGAGTTTTATGACAAACACTCGAAGGAAATTGTGAGGGACTTCGGAAATGGCAAAAAGGTGAGTGATTTTCTACAAATTTAGTTGATTATACAGACAAACAACGCACCACTTTTAGTATTAAGATTAAATATAATAAAGTTTGTTAGGTTACCAGGTTAGACAGGTGTTCAGTTAAGCTATTTATTTTGAAAATCGCAAATTGAATAGCAAAGAGAACAGTACTTATTGTGTTGCTTTTATGTATTCATGTCTAATAGGACTTTCTTGTTACGCATATTTTATATCCTTATAAATTTTTTCTTCTCGCAGATTCGATACAGACGATTGTCGACGGGTGATGACCGGAGTCAGTTTCACCGCAGTGGAGGTGTCGACGGTCAGGATGAGTCGAGCAGAATGTCGTTCGATGATCACAGCGTACAGAACAGCACTTCGTATCAGTGAGTTGCCACAGTTGGCGCGCCACTTTTTTGACCCGAGCGTCTGATGGCTGAGAGTGAAATCAAAGTCGCGTAGAGTCTCAATGAACTGATAGCCCTGAGAGAGTGCATTGAGTAAATCCTATTTACGAGGAATGTTTCGTAAGTTCCTCCTTATACTCATAGGACATAAATGTAACAGTACTTAAAGTAGAAATTACAGAATAAATACAGGCCTTTAACAGACAATGATGCAATCCCTAAACAGGCAATACAGCCTCTAAACAGGCAATACAGCCTCTAAACAGACAATACAGCCTCTAAGCAGACAATACAGCCTCTAAACAGGCAATACAGCCTCCAAACAGACAATACAGCCTTAAGCAGACAATATAGTCTCTAAACAGACAATACAATGTCTAAACAGGCAATACAGCCTTTAACAGACAATGCAGTCTCTAAACAGACAATACAGTCGTTTAACAGACAATACAGTCGTTTAACAGACAATACAGCCTCTAAACAGACAATACAGTCGTTTAACAGACAATACAGCCTCTAAACAGACAATAATGCAGTCACTAATACAGTCGCTGAACAGACCATAAAATACAGTCAGTAAACAGAAATAGTACAGGTATAAGCAGGTGAAACATGTATGTATAATTGGAATTTATGAAGCAGCCCTCATTGAGAGTAGGTTGACTGCATCTTAACTGGACTAAAAGAGTTTGTGAATGGTGTATAGGAGCTGCTCTATATACCCTGTGGTTCCAGACTCTAAAAGGAGCATTTGCAGTCAAGCTCTGTAGCAGCCTTAAGCAGAGCGGAGCGACTTAATGTTTGGTTTGAGAATGAATGTCTCTACCTTTGCTTACACCCAATGCATGCAATTGAGCAGTGACGCGAGTCGGCAGGTAGTCAGGATGGCATATACATGTACATTTTTGTACTGCTAAAGCTATACTGGCTGCTTGTCGATGGCACCATCTGCTGAAGCGACAGTCTATCCTTTTGTTAATTAATTATTACATCATTGCAAATTTTCACCTGCTACGCTCGTATTAGCAGCAGAAGATCATATCATATCATTTGAATAAATGCATGTGTTGGTTTAAATATTGTTTTAACTGCTGAACGTCAATTTTCGGTTGTTTAAAATTTAATTAAAAGCACGTACCGGTCGTTTGTTGTTTTTTGTTTGTTGTAGCTCGTAACAGTACAGTTGAACAGTACTGTTACTTTGTACATGTACTGTGTATAATAATCGTGAAACTAACAGAAATGTTTAATAGTTCGGCGAATTTATTCACGCAGTTTCGTATCATCCTACGCTTAAAGTATGCCAGTATTAAATGGTACGCGTATATGCACGTTCTTTGTAGTGATGTGCTATGCCGGGAATAAATAAAGCTTCAAATATTTCATTTCACTGAGAATATTCTGTTCACAAAAATTTGGTGCATAAGCGCTTCACAAACTTATGAAAATGTCAGGCTGTAGGGTTAGTGTTAGGATTGGTGTTAGGGTTTCAAGGTTTAGTGTTAGGTTCAGGGTATAGCGTTAAGATTTGGCTTAGGGCTAGGGTTAGGGTAGCTTATAACTTAGCTCATGTAGTAGCCTATTAAAAATATTTATGGAAGCGTCATGCAAAAAATAATGCAAGCATCATGCAAAAACTCGTGAACAAAATATTCAATTTAGGGTTATGGTTAGGGTTGGGGTTATGGTTAGGGTTGGGGTTATGGTTAGAAGTTTGACAGGAGATTTTTTAAGATTTCAAGGCTTAGCTACATGTTGCTTATTAAAAAACGTGTATTGCATTTATTTGGCTCCCCAACGGGGGGCGTAGATTGCTAGTATATGGCTGATTTTGTTGTCCTCCCATCAATAGGCGGAGTAGCCGCAGTGTAGGCACTTAGGTTTAGGCTAGGACTAGGTTTAGGCTAGACGTAAGGTCCAAGGTTCGAGTCTGCCTCCCCGGCGGATAATAAAAATTCAAATAATTCAATAATTTATAGCTTGTGCCTGGACTAATTGAAACATTTTTTATTTAATTTCAATTGAAACATTTTTTTATTAATTAGCAATTCATTTTTTGCTACTCGGCACTAGCCACTAATCAAATTTGATTTGTAAAAACTGCTTCGAGTATAACTGATCCCATCAATGGGTATTGTCTAGCTCCATAAAAGTACGAAATTACTAAACTGCAGACAATGCTGCTAAATGCTGAGCTTTTCAAGACTGCCGATATGTATTGAAAATTGATTAGTGAGCCGTACAATTCTGAGCAAATTGCAGTTTTCTGAGGGGACTGAGGTGCCGGCCACAGAAGAACTGCAGACTGAGAATTAGTTCCTCCAGACTTAAATCTAATTTATAGATTTTACTTAACTGCGCATTGGCTCTGCCTGCACACAACCCGTGCACTAAGCAGCCTATCACTGCTGTGTATTTGACTGCAGTGCCAAAGCATATATGGCTGATTTTGTCGCCCTCCGATCAATAGGCGGAGTAGCTGCACTGTAGGCACTAGGACCAGTTTTAGGATAGGCGTAAGGTCCCAGGTTCGAGTCTACCTCGCAGCGGACAATTAAAATTGAACTAATTATTTATTTTAGCTTGTGCTTCGACTAATTTAAACTTTTATGCTTAATAAACAAGGCACACTTAATGAACTACATGTATTTTTGCTGTTTGGCACAAGTCGATAAGCAAATTTGATTTGCAGAAACTGCTTCAAGTACATGTATTACGAGCGTACTGATCCCATCAATGGGTATATTGCCTAGCTCCATGAAAGTATGAAATTGCTAAACTGCAGACGATTCTGAAAAAAACTGCTGAAGGTATTGCTAAATGCTGAGCATTTCAAAACTGCCGATATGTATCGAAAATTTATTAGTGAGCCGTAAAATGCTGAGAAAATTGCAGTTTGCAGAGGAGACTGAGGAGCCGGCCGAGAGGAGAACTGCAGGCTGCTGAGAGAATGAATGAAAATCGTTAATGGTACAGTTGTAGACTGAAAATGAAATGACTGCAGACTGCTGAGGGGAACTGCAGACTGTCGAAGGGATCATTGCAGATTGCAAAGGGGAAACAACTGCAAACTGCTGAGGTAGTTCCTCCAGACGTATGAGCGTATAGCTGCAGACTGCTAAGAGGGAAAACTGCGGACTAATTAAAGGATAATGGCAGACTTCTGAGGCTTATAACTAACTATTGAGTTTTGAGTGGATATTTACTGTGGAAGATTAAGTACAAGTTGTTTAGGGGATTTCTGCGGCTGCTAAGTGAAATATTTTTGGCTAAGGGGACAATTCTATGCCGCTCCGGGTATACATGCTTAATTTTAATAAAAGTTTTAAAATGCAAAGTGGATGATAAATGCCGGCTGCTAAGAAATAACTGCAGTCTTTTTGCGGGATTAGATGAAGGGATAATTTCAGGTTGTTGTGGGGATAAATGCCGATTTCCGGGGGTTAACTTCAAACGGCTGAAGTTGTTAAACTAGATTATTTCGACCACATGTCAATAGGCACAATAGCCGCAGTAGGCAGGCAGTATCAAGCAGAAGCAAACAGAATGCTTTGATGTCAGCAGTTCGAGCCTGTATTGAAGCAGCGAATTTATCTTTGTGACCTGTGACAATAATGATTGCATCCTATGCAGATTCATGGAGATGTTAAACACTTAAATTTGAAGATACTTTTGCTGGGGCTGCGTTAGTCTTCTAGAGCAGTGCTAATCTGCTGTAAGTACTAATTTGCAAAGGGTCTAATCTGGGTGAGCAGTGCTAATCTGACGTACAATGAATTAATAAATATGCAAGAGAATTGCAAATCAATTTTAAACTGCAAGTTGCAAACATTTCAAATGGTTTCGATTATTGAGAAGCATATGGAGATCAGTAGCCATCTGCTCCCAGATTTTGCGGAACAGTGCCGGTGAACCATTGCTAAACTGCTGGTGAATCATTGCTAAACTGCTGGTGAACCATTGCTAAACTGCTGGTGAACCATTGCTAAACTGCTGGTGAACCATCGCTAAAGTGATGGTAAACCACTGTAAGTTTTTAATAAATGCTACTTTAAACAGAAGAAAACTCAACACAAGAAAAAGTGACAAAAGAATCATCATGTCAACCATAAAAGAAGCGGTCTGTCGAGAATAAAATACTCAATGTGAATTGCTAAGATGTCAAGGCTGGTATGGAAAATTTCTGTGATATCAAGACTCATGGGAGAATTTCTAAGATCTCAAGGCTCAGCGGTAATTGCTATAATGATGTGATTCTGGGGAGAATTGCTTTGATTTCAAAGCTTGAGTTCAATTGCTGCGATGTCGATCTTAATGAGAGAATTTCTGAGATGTCAAGGCTTACTGGGGAATTATTGAGATTACAAGGCTTACTGGGCCATGGGCCAGATCAAGGCCCATGAGAGAAATTCTGAGATGTCTTGTCAAGTCTCAGAGGGAAATTCTGATTCTGATATGATCTGATGTGATTCTGGGCAGAATTGCTTTGATTTCAAATTCCATTTGAGAAATTTCTGAGGTATCAAGGCTCATTAAAATTATTTGCTGTCAAGGCTCATGGAAATAATTTCTGGAATGCTGTGGCTCTTGAGGGAATTGCCGACATTGTTAGGGTAAGAGTAAGACGTGAACCATATAAATGAATAGGCCTGTCTAACATTAAATACTCATTGGGGAATTGCTAAGTTGTAAAGGCTCGTGGGGGGATATTTAATTATAATGTGGCTTATAATGTGGTTGTGATTGCAGTACCTGCTCATAATGCCGAAATTTTGTGGCTCAAATAGGAGTTGCTGAGATATCAAGACTCATTGGGGAATAGCTGAGATTTCAAAGCTCACGGGGGATCCCTGTAATGCTGTAGGCTGTGACTCTTGGGTATTGCTGAGATGCTAAGGTTCACGGGGGAATGACTGAGATTTCAAAGGCTCCTAAAGCGAATAGCTGAAATTCACGAAATGTCAAGGTTCATTGGGTATTTGTTGAAATGCTGTGGTTTACGGTGGGAATTGCTGAAATGCTGTGACTTGGCAGGGTTAGTTTTCAACCATAAGACTCATGTGAAAGTGCCAAGATATCAAAAGGTTAGTCGCTAAAGTTTCATGCTCATGGGAAAATTGCTAATATTTCAAAAGCTCATTGGGGAATTGCTGAAATTCTTGGGCTGAGAGGGGGAGTTGCTGAAATGCTGTGACTCGGCTGCAGGTTTAGGGTTAGGATTTGAGTTTAATTATAGAGCGATCGTCGTGTCAATCATAAATGATTCATCAAGGAATTTCAAAGATCAAAGGGGCGAATTAGTTATATGCTTTGGATTTTAGGGAATTGCTGACAGTTCAAGGCTTTCGGTGAAATTTAGATTTCAAAGCTTATGAGGAAGTTACTTAAATGCTCAGGCTCAAGGCTCACGGGGGAGATTGCTAACATGCCAATACTCACTTATGGGTTAGGGTTAGGGGCTTAGGGTCAGTTTTGGTTTAATCATAGAATAACCACTCTGTTAACCATCAACTAAAGACTTGCTAAGATGGGAGTTGCTAAGATATCAAAGCTCATGAATGGAATCGCTGAGTTGACAAGGCTTATGAAGAAATTGCAGAGATATCAAGGCTCATAAGGGGATTGCTGAATTCTTGGGGAGGGGAGTTGGGTTGTTGGGATGTCAAGGCTTACTCAGCTGAGAGAACTGCGTAGATGTCAAGGCTCGAGTTTAATTGCTGCGATGTCGATGCTTAATGGGGGAACTGCTGAGATGTCAAGTCTTACTGGGAATTGCTAAGATGTCAAGTCTTACTGGGAATTGCTAAAATGTGAAGGCTTTCTGGGGGAATGCTGAGATTTCAAGGCTTACTGGCGAAATGCTTAGATTTCAAGGCTTACTGGGGAATTCCTCAGATGTCAAGGCTTATTGGGGGAATTGCTGAGATGTTAAGGCTTACTGGGGGAATTGCAGCGATTTCAAGGCTTACTGCAGCAATTGCTAAGATGTGAATTCTTTCTGGGGGAATTGCTAAGATTTCAAGGCTTACTGGGAGAATCGCTGAGATGTCAATGCTTACTGGGGGAATTGCTGAGATCTCGAGGCTTCTCAGCAATTCTTAGCAAGTATTAGCAATTGTTAGCTAAGTATTCTTAGCAATTCTTAGCAATTCTTGTCAAGGCTTACTTGGGGAATTGCTGAGATTTCAAGGCTTACTGGGGGGAATTGCTAAGATGACAAGGCTTACTGGGGGGAATTGCTAAGATGACAAGGCTCATGGACGATGGCTGAATTGTTGGGGGTGTTAGGTTGTTGGGCGATTGTCAGATAGTTAGGTAGTACGGCTGAAGTAGCTCATGTAGTTCAGATATTGAAATAGTACACACAAGTGATGCTGATTTCTGCTAATAGGAAATACCAGCGCATTTATTAAAGGTTTCATTCTTTGATTTAGGCTAATTAAAAGAGAGGGTCTAAGGCCGTCAATGATTTGCATATTTGCTGCGGATAAGAATATGCCCCGGCCAGCGACGATATGCACTAAGAGTTTGTGCTTGAAAGGATCAGCACTATTTGCTGATTGAGAAAGGGTTTTGGGCTGATGAAGGAAACTTTTTTGGCTGATGAAAGTTCTGATTCATGGAAATTTATTTTTGCCAAAATGAGAAAAGGTAATTTTTGATTAATGGAAATCCCCATTTTGGATAATTATAGTAAGGTTACTCTTGTGTCAAAAAAAAAACCAATTGGTGTCATTTTAGGGCTCCCCAGCGGGGGGCTAAATGGCTAGTCCATCCATTATACTAAAAATCAAAATCCTATATACTAAAAATGAGTTGTCTGTCGGTATGCGATAGATTTCAGAAAAATTGGCTCAACCGATTTTCTTCAAACTTGCACTATTTGATCAGAAATTTTCCTGGCACGGTACATGCATCCTGGCTACGAAATTGCTCAATGTTAAAGGGATTAAATATTCGAAAAACATGCTTTTTTGCAAAGGTCAAGCAGCTCTTTCGACCTGAAATGCATTGTAAGAATGCTAGAGAAAAAACTGACTGACTGAATTCCGATTGTGATAAAGATTGCATCACAACAAATTGAAAACAGTGCTGAAGAAATGCACACACGACTTGATTTAAATTGCGTAACCATATTGCTAACTTAAATTGAGACTGATACTGGCTGACTGAGAAATTGATTATGTCATAACTTTTTACTCCAATTGACTTGCTGTAAGAATTGAATTATAAGGGCCGCAATTCATGTTCTCCAATTGAAAAGAGATAGCCCTGATGCGAACAGACTGGAATGCTAATGTAGCGACCTGGGTTCGAATCTTAGTAGTGCAAAAAGATTTTTTTTATTAAAACACCTTAAAAACACAACAAAACTGCTAAACATCAAAGAAGCGCAATGTCAAACATAGAAGAGCCACTTTGTCGAACACTAAAGAGCCACCATGTCAAACATAAAAGAGACAACATGTCAGACATTAAAAAGCCACCGTATCAAACATAAAAGAGTTACCATGTAGAACATTAAAGAGCCACCATGTCGAACATTTAGAAGCCACCATGTCAAAGATTTAAGAGCCACCATGTCAAACATTTAAGAGCCACCATGTCAAACATAAAAGAGCCACCATTTCAAACATTGAAGAGCCACCATTTCGAACATTAAAGAGCCACCATTTCGAACATTAAAGAGCCACCATTTCAAACATATATGTGACTTTATGTCAAACATTAAAGAGCCACCATGTCGAACATTAAAGAGCCACCATGTCAAACATTAAAGAGCCACCATGTAAAACATTAAAGAGCCACCATGTTTAACAGTAAAGAGCCACCATGTCGTACATTAAAGAGCCACCTTATCGAACATTAAAGAGCCACCATGTCAAACATTAAAGAGCCGCCATGTCAAAACATAAAAGCGCCATCATGTCAAACCTAAAAGAGCCACCATGTCTAACATAAAAGAGCCACCATATCGAACATTAAAGAGCCACCATGTCAAACATTATAGAGCCATTATGTCAAACCTAAAAGAGCCACCATGTCTAACAGTAAAAAGCCACCATGTCGAACATTAAAGGGCCACCATGTAGAACATTAAAGAGCCACCATGTCGAACATTAAAGAACCACCATGTCAAACATTAAAGAACCACCATGTCGAACATTAAAGAGCCACCATGTCAAAAATAGAAGAGCCACCATGTCAAAAATAGAAGAGCCACCATGTCTAACATTAAAGAGCCACTATGTCGAACATTAAAGAGCCACCATGTCGAACATTAAAGAGCCACCATTTCAAAAATAGAAGAGCCACCATGTCAAACATAGAAGAGCTACCATGTCTAACAGTAAAAAGCCAGCATGTCGAACAATAAAGAGCCACCAAGTCAAACATAGGAGACGCAATTTCAAACGTAAAAAGAAGCGTCATGCCAATCACAAAGGAGCCATTATAAAGCTAAGGAAATTGTTGCACTTGCTACTCGTACTTATTGTCCAGTGGATGCTTGCTATTTAGTATAGGATCAATACTTGCTATCAATTGGTTGCTTGCTATCTGGGGTGCTTGCTATCTGGGGGTGCTTGCTATCTGGGGTGCTCGCTATCTGGGGGTGCTTGCTATCTGGGGGTGCTTGCTATCTGGGGGTGCTTGCTATCTGGGGGTGCTTGCTATCTGGTGGTGCTTGCTATCTGGTGGTGCTTGCTATCTGGGGGGATGCTTGCTGTCTTAGGATGTTTTCTTTTTGCATTGCACTTCATCTGAGCAGTTTTTCTATTGACTATGTGAAGGCTTTGTTTGGCCATCTTATTGATACTTGTAGAGAACAGAGATTCTATCTAGATGTCCCCCATCGGGGGGCGAAGATTGCTAGTCCTATATACTAAAAATGAGTTGTCTGTGGGTATGTGGGTATGCGATAGATTTCAGAAAAATTGGCTCAACCGATTTTCTTCAAACTTGCACCATTCGATCAGAAATTTTCCTGGGACGGTACATGCATCTTGGCTAAGAAATTGCTCAATGTTAAAGGGATTAAATATTCGAAAACATGCTTTTTTGCAAAGGTCAAGCAAAATTTTCGACTTGAAATGCATTGTAAGAATGCTAGAGAAAAACCTGACTAACTGAATTTCAATTCTGATAAAGATTGCATCACAACAAGTTGAAAACAGTGCCGAAGAAATGCACACACGACTTGATTTAAATTGCGTAACCAATATTGCTAACTTGAACTGAGACTGATACTGGCTGACTGAGAAATTAATTATGTCATAACTTTTTACTCTAATTGACTTGCTATAAAAATTAAATTATAAGGGCAACAGTTCATGTTCTCCTATTGAAAAGAGATAGCCTAGATGCGAACAGACTGGACTGCTAATGTAGCGACCTAGGTTCGAATCTTAGTAGTGCAAAATAATTTTTTTATCAAAACACCCTAAAACACAAAAAGCTAAACATAAAGGAAGCGCAATATCAAACATTAAAGAGCCAACCATCTAAAACATTAAAGAGCCACCATGTCAAACATATACATGACTCAATGTCAAACATATGCGTGACTCCATGTGAGACTTTAAAGAGCCACCATGTCGAACATTAAAGAGCCATCATTCGAACATTAAAGAGCCATCATGTCAAACATAAAAGAGCCACCATGTAAAACATATACGTGACTCCATGTCAAACATATACGTGACTCCATGTCAAACATATACGTGACTCCATGTCAGACATTAAAGAGCCACCATGTCAAGCATTAAAGAGCCACCATGTCAAACATTAAAGAACCACCATGCCAAACATAAAAGAGCCATTATGTCAAACATTAAAGAGCCACCATGTCGAACATTAAATAAACACGATGTTGAAAATTAAAGAGCCACGATGTTAAACAATAAAGAGCCAGGCCATGTTAAAAATAAAAAGACCACCATGTTAAACATAAAAGAGCCACCATGCGAAACATTAAGGAGCCACCATGCCAAACATAAAAGAGCCACCATGTCGAACATTAAAGAGCCACAATGTTGAAAATTAAAGAGCCAGGCCAGGTTAAACATAAATAAGCCACCATGTCAAACATTAAAGAGCCACCATGTCAAACATTAAAGAGTCGCCATGTCAAACATTAAAGAGTCGCCATGTCAAACATATACATGAATCCATGTAAGACATTAAAGAGCCAGGCCAGGTTAAACATAAATAAGCCACCATGTCAAACATTAAAGAGCCACCATGTCGAACATTAAAGAGCCGCCATGTCAAACATATACATGACTCCATGTCAGACATTCAAGAGCCACCATGTCGAACATTAAAGAGCCACCATGTCGAACTTTAAAGAGCCACTATGTCAAACATTAAAGAATCACAATGTAAAACATTAATGAGCCGGCATGTCGAAAATTAAAGAGCCACCATGTCAAACATCAAAGAGCCACTATGTCAAACATATACATGACTCCATGTCGAACATTAAAGGGCCACCATGTCAAACATTAAAGAGCCACCATGTCAAACATAAAAGAGCTATCATGTCAAACATAAAAGAGCCATCATGTCAAACATAAAAGAGCCACCATGTCAAACATAAAAGAGCCACCATGTCAAACATATACGTGACTCAAACATGAAAAATCTGATGACAAACGTGGCGAACATTAAAGAGCCACCATGTCGAACATAAAAGAGCCACCATGTAAAACATATAGGTGACTCCATGTCAAATTTTAAAGAGCCACCATGTCAAACATTCAAGAGCCACCATGTCAAATGTTAAAGAACCACCATGTCGAACATGAAAGAGCCACCATGTCAAACATAAAAGCGCCACCATGCCAAACATAAAAGAGCCACCATGTCGAACAGTAAAGAGCCTACATGTCAAGCATAAAGAGCCACCATGTCAAACATACACGTGACTGACTCCATGTCAAACATTAAAGCGCCACCATGTCAAACATTAAAGAGCCACCATGTCAATCATAAAAGAGCCACCATTTCAAACATAAAAGAGCCACCATGTCAATCATAAAAGAGCCACCATGTCAAACATTAAAAAGCCACCATGTCAAACATCAAAGAGCCACCAAGTCAAACATTAAAAAGCCACCATGTAAAACATATACATGACTCTATATCAAACATTAAAGAGCCACCATGTCAAACATATATATGACTCCAATTCGAACATTAAAGAGCCACCATGTCAAACATATATATGACTCCATGTCGAGCATTAAAGAGCCACCATGTCGAACATCAAAGAGCCACCAAGTCAAACATTAAAGAGCCACCATGTCAAACATTAAAGAGCTATCATGTCAAACAAAAAATAGCCAACATGTCAAACATAGAAGAGCCACCATGTCAAACATAAAATAGCCACCATGTCGAACATAGAGGAGCCACCATGTCAAACATTAAAGAGCCACCATGTCAAACATAGAGGAGACACTATGTCAAACATATACGTGACTCCATGTCAAACATTAAAGAGCCACCATGTCGAAAATAAAAGAGACACCATGTCAATCATAAAAGAGCCACCATTTCAAACATAAAAGAGCCACCATGTCGAACATTTAAGAGCCACCATGTCCAACATTAAAGAGCCACCATTTCAAACATTAAAGAGCCAACATTACATTAAGGTGCCACCATGTCAAACATAAAAGAGCCACCATGTCAAACATTTAAAGAGCCACCATGTCAAACATAAAAGAGCCATCATGTCAAACATTAAAGAGCCACCATTTCAAACATTAAAGAGCCACCATGTCAAACATAAAACAGCCACCATGTCAAACATTAAAGAGCCACCATGTCAAACATATATGTGACTCCATGTCAAACAGTAAATAGCCACCATGTCAAGCATAAAAGAGCCACCATGTCGAACATAAAAGAACCACCATGTCAAACATAAAAGAGCCACTATGTCAAACAATAAACAGACACCATGTCAGACAATAAAAAAACCCCGAATCAAACATAAAAGAGCCACCATGTCAAACATTAAAGAGCCACCATGTCAAACATAAAATTTACACAATTTCAAACGTAAAAGTAAGCGTCATGCTAATTTTAAAGGAGCCACTATAGAGCTAAGGAAATTGTAGCACTAGCTACTTATTGTATGGTGGATGCTTACTATTTGGGGATGCTTGCTATCTGGGGGATGCTTGCTATCTGGGGGATGCTTGCAATCTGGGGGATGCTTGCTATCTGGGGGATGCTTGCTATCTGGGGGATGCTTGCCGTCTTGGGATGATTTCTTTTTGCATTACACTTTATTTGAGCAGTTTGTCTGTCGTCTTTGTGAAGGCTTTATTTGGCTGTCTTTTTGTTACTTGTAGAGAACAGAGATTCTATCCAGATGTCCCCCAACGGGGGGCGAAGATTGCTAGTCCATATACTAAAAATGGTCTGTCGGTATATGTGTGTGTGTGTGATCGATTTTAGCAAAAACGGCTCAACCGATTTTGTTTGAACTTGCACTGTTTAATCAGAAATTTTTCCGTGACGGTACATGCATCTTGGCTAAGAAATTGCTTAATATTAAAGGGATTAAATATTCGAAAAACATGCTTTTTTGCAAAGGTCAAGCAGCTCTTTCGACTTGAAATGCATTGTAAGAATGCTAGCAGAAAAACTGACTGGTTGAATTCTGATTCTGAAATAGATTGCATCACAATACACTTTATTTATCGTCTGTGTACTGGCTGAATTTGACACTCAATTGAATTGCGTCACAGCTTTGAGTGTGAAAGCATAGCGCAGTACCCAATTTATATTACGTAACCATTTGTTAACTTTCATAGACACTGGTAATGACTTGCCTAAGAAATTGATTATTTCATAACTGCTTCGTGTGACTTTTTACTCTACCTGACTTTGTGTGAGTGTTGAATTATATAAGTGGTACAAATTCACTGATAACTTCGATGAGAGCTAGCCTAGAGCTGAAGAGCTAGACTGCTAATGCAGCGACCTGGTTTCGAATCTAAGTAGTTTAAAAGTAGTAGTGTAAAATTTTTTATTAAAAGCTTTTAATAAATATTTAGTCCTTTAATAGAACATTTAGTCCTTTAATAAAACAAAACTTAGATTACTGCACTCGATAAACCAAGTACTATTGCTCTTGGCAAACCAAAGATTACTGCACTCGAGAAGCCAAGGATTATTGCTATTAATAAACTAAGGATTACTGCACTCGATAAACCAAGGACTATTGCTATTAATAAACCAAGGATTACTGCACTCGATAAGCTAAGGATTATTGATATTAATAAACCAAGAATTACTGCACTTGGAAAACCAAGGATTACTGCACTCGAGAAGCCAAGGATTATTGCTATTAATAAACAAAGGATCACTGCACTCGAGAAGCCAAGGATTATTGCTATTAATAAACCAAGGATTAATGCACTAGATTAATCAATGATTATTGCTACTTATAAACCAAGGATTACTGCACTCGAGAAGCCAAGGATTATTGCTATTTATAAACAAAGGATTACTGCACTCGATAAACCAAGGATTATTGCTATTAATAAACCAAGGATTACTGCACTTGGAAAACCAAGGATTACTGCACTCGAAAAGCCAAGGATTTTTGCTATTAATAAACCAAGGATTACTGCACTTGGAAAACCAAGGATTACTGCACTCGAGAAGCCAAGGATTATTGCTATTAATAAACCATGGACTACTGCACTCGATAAGCCAAGGATTATTGGTCTTAATAAACCAAGGATTACTGCACTCGATAAGCCAAAGATTATTGGTATTAATAAACCAAGGATTAATGCACTTGATTAATCAAGGATGATTGCTATTAATAAACCAAGGATTACTGCACTCGAGAAGCCAAGGATTATTGCTATTAATAAACAAAGGATCACTGCACTCGAGAAGCCAAGGATTATTGCTATTAATAAACCAAGGATTACTGCACTCGAGAAGCCAAGGATTATTGCTATTAATAAACAAAGGATCACTGCACTCGAGAAGCCAAGGATTATTGCTATTAATAAACAAAGGATCACTGCACTCGAGAAGCCAAGGATTATTGCTATTAATAAACCAAGGATTACTGCACTCGAGAAGCCAAGGATTATTGCTATTAATAAACAAAGGATCACTGCACTCGAGAAGCCAAGGATTATTGCTATTAATAAACCAAGGATTACTGCACTCGATAAGCCAAGGATTATTGCTATTATTAAACCAAGGATTAATGCACTCGATAAACCAAGGTCAATTGCTCTTGGCAAACCAAGGATTACTGCACTCTATAAGCCAAGGATTATTGCTATTAATAAACCATGGACTACTGCACTCGATAAGCCAAGTATTATTGCTATTAATAAACCAAGGATTACTGCACTTGGAAAACTAAGGATTACTGCACTCGATAAGCCAAGTATTATTGCTATGAATAAACCAAGGATTACTGCAATTGGAAAACAAAGGATTACTGCACTCGATAAGCCAAGGATTATTTCTCTTAATAAACCAAGGATTACTGCACTTGGAAAACCAAGGATTACTGCACTCCAGAAGCCAAGGATTATTGCTATTAATAAACCAAGGATTACTGCACTTGGAAAACCAAGGATTACTGCACTCGAGAAGCCAAGGATTATTACTATTAATAAACCAAGGATTACTGCACTCGATAAGCCAAAGATTATTGGTCTTAATAAACCAAGGATTACTTCACTCCATAGCCAAGGATTACTGCGCTTGATAAGCTTGGCTACATGTATAGGATTATTTCTATCCAGGGATGCTTGCTATTTAGGAATTCTTGCTATGTGCAGGATGCTTGCTATCTGGAAGGATGCTTCTACATTATTTGGGGGATGCTTGCTATCTGGAAGGATGCTTCTACATTATTTGGGGGATGCTTGCTATCTGGGTGGATGCTTTTATCCGGGGATGCTTCTATTTGGGGGATGCTTGCTATCTGCAGATGCTTGCTATCTGCAGATGCTTGCTATCTGGGTGGATGCTTGCTAGGAGTATTAGGGGATGCTTGCTATCTGGGTGGATACTTGCTAGGAGTATTAGGGGATGCTTGCTATCTGCGGTTGTTTACTTTTGGAGGAGGGTGCTTGCTACTGGGGGATGCTTGCTGTCTTGGGAATATTTTCTATTTAGGGGTAATGACTGTGATCTTTGTGAAAGCTATATTTTCTTGTCTGTTTGTTAATTTTAGAAAAAAAGAGATTCATAGCAAATATTATTGTCCATGACAATTTTAAATGAATAAGGTGATTTTTAAAAGTGATGAAGGACTTAGTTTTTAAGAAAATGTGCTTTTTCATTGATTTCCATAAACTATTTTTGCTTCGTTCTTATTGGGCGCCCCGAACGGGGGGCCGCACTAGATTGCTAGTCCATATACTAGAAATGGTCTGTCGGTATGTGTGTGTGTGTGTGTGTGTGTGTGTGTGTGTGTGATCGAATTTAGCAAAAACGGCTCAACCGATTTTCTTCGAACTTGCACTGTTCGATCAGAAATTTTTCCGTGACGGTACATGCATCATGGCTAAGAAATTACTCGATGCTAAATGGATTAAATATTCGAAAAACATGCTTTTTTGCAAAGGTCAAGCATCGAAATGCATTGTAAGAATGCTAGCAGAAAAACTGACTGGTTGAATTCTGATTCTAAAATAGATTGCATCACAATACACAAGACACTCAATTGAATTGCGTCACAGCGTTGAGTGTGAAAGCATAGCACAGTACTCAATTTATATTGCGTAACCATATTGTTAACTTTTATAGAGACTGGTACTGACTTGCCTAAGAAATTGATTATGTCATAACTGCTTCGTGACTTTTTACTCTACCTGACTTTGTGTGAGTGTTGAATTATATAAGTGGTACAAATTCACTGATAACTTCGATGAGAGCTAGCCTAGAGCTGAACAGACCAGACTGCTAATGCAGCAACCTGGGTTCGAATCTAAGTAGTTTAAAAGTAGTAGTGTAAATTTTTTTATTAAAAGCTTTTTTTTATTAAAAGCTAAATAAAAACACTTAGATTACTGCACTCCATAAGCCAAGGATTATTGCTCTTAATAAACCAAGGATTACTGCACTGGATAAGCCAAGGATTATTGCTATTAATAAACCAAGGATTACTGCACTCGATAAGCCAAGGATTATTCATATTAATAAACCAAGGATTACTGCACTCGATAAGCCATGGATTATTGCTATTAATAAACCAAGGATTACTGCACTTGGCAAACCAAGGATTACTGCACTCGATAAGCCAAGGATTATTGCTATTAATAAACCAAGGATTACTGCACTCGATAAGCCAAGGATTATTGCTATTAATAAACCAAGGATTACTGCACTTGACAAACCAAGGATTACTGCACTCGATAAGCCAAGGATTATTGCTATTAATAAACCAAGGATTACTGCACTCGATAAGCCAAGGATTATTGCTATTAATAAACCAAGGATTACTGCACTCGATAAGCCAAGGATTATTGCTATTAATAAACCAAGGATTACTGCACTCGTTAAGCCAAGGATTATTGATATTAATAAACCAAGGATTACTACACTCGATAAGCCATGGATTATTGCTATTAATAAACCAAGGATTACTGCACTTGGCAAACCAAGGATTACTGCACTCGATAAGCCAAGGTTGAAATGGACATTTCGCTGCTTTGTATGTCCCTGGTAGATTTCTTCCACTCTAATACGTGGGCCAATCCAGAAGTTCATGGTAATTACCGGTGCATTTGTGCAGATTAAGGAAGGGATTTTGTTATGTCTGCCCGTTAGAATAGAATTTGAATTCTACTAATTTGTGAAATTATTAGACTCATTTTCCAGGCGATATGGAAATTCAATCAAATAATGTTCTGATTGTGGGTTGAGCCGGAGAAAGTCGTAATAGTTGGATGATAAAAGCTCAATAAGAGTCCTGTCCCAAAGCGATAGGAAAATTCGATTGATTTTCTGATTGAGGGGTTGAGCCAGAGACAGTCTTGATAGTTCAGTAAGAATCCTGTCCATATTCTGCTGAGGGGTTCGGCCAGAGAGTCTGGTATTGCGGTGAGAGAAGCTCAAATTGGCAGCTTTTTGTGGTGGGAGAAATTTTCTGATTGCATGAACTTTTGGAATGGCCCTCGTACATGCAAATGCAGCCAGAGGGGGGTTGAAGCAGCCTTTGCAAACCCCAGATAGTCTGTTGTGATGGCTTTAACTCTGCCGAAGCCAGTCCCAAGCCTGGTTGCAAAAAGAGGAGGGTTGCAAACTGTTCTTACATGCTCATTAGTAATGCCTGAAATTTACATGCCCCAAGTGAATGCCTCTGTCCAGCTGTGCAGACTTAAGCAAGCCAACAAGTGGTAAGATTGACACCAATGAAAAATTCGTAACAGAATTTGTGCAATGGTACCATCTTGTTGGCGAAGCCTTCTGCAAAAACATCTTAGTTCTTATCCTTTTATGACTTTGCAATTGTAAATATACGGAGTAAATAAAATGACTACTTGCATTTGATTGCGTTTTTAAATTTGCTATTAACATTACAGTGCAGAGTTTTTCTTGTTTTCGTCTGAATACGCAGAGGAAAGGATTATTGAGTACTAATTAATGGGAGACTGCTCCCTAATTTGTGACTGTAAAGAAGAATGAAAATTTTATATACTAAAATATTTATTGTCAGCCATTCTGATTTTTTGTTAGTTAGATTGCTTCAAATGTACAGGTCTGGGTGTGTGATCAATATGGTAGCTGCAGGTTGCAGTGTTTTACATGTACTTTAAGTATATGTAGTTATGAGCGTAGTATATACTTTGTTGTACTTGTTTCCGCTAATGACTGACTGCGCCCCTCTCCACCGGCTGGGGCGCAAATGAAGAAGTTATTCCGACACTGTACGTTGCTAAGTACACTGGCGTGTCCCCCTGGGGGAATGGGTAGGCGTATATGATAGTACAGTCTTGTCAGGCAGCTAGAAAAGTTTGGTTGAGAATTTTTTAACAAGCCTCTTTACTGGGGCGCCAACGATGTCGAATTTTTTCCAAAGCGCAGTACATGCTAAGTACACTGGCTTATGCCCCCTATTCCCTATTATCTGGGGTAATGAGAGTGAAAGCGGCCCAAGCACAGGTTCGTTTTTATTACGTTAAAAATCTATACATTAATCACACACTTGTTTCGCAGTTAAGGAATTAATCAAGTGGAGTTGAATATGTCGATGAAAAATTTAGTGTAGGAGTCGCACAGATATATTGCATCAGTTAACCAGAGCTGTGAATCCATGTATTTCAAAGTTGTATGCATGATTTGCAAAATGGGTCAAACCAAAGTCGTAAAATAACTTACTAGAGTTGAGTGGCGAGTGACTTAAAATAAAATTGCGTTTTAATTACCGTATGAGAGAATAAAGATGAAAAGGGTTAGGAGCACATGCAAACTGCAAAAAAGAACTGTAGCTAAAAGGAAATTAGGCTGTGGGAAAATATTGGTATTTGAGTCGCAATTTTAAAAGTACAAAAGTACAAAATCTAAATTACGGAAACAATACTTTTAACAAGTCAAACCAATTAATTATACGTCATTGTACTAGGCAATATCCACTATCAAATAACCACACTGGCTCCAAATACAATAACATTGTCGATGTCTCCATGTCTCCATGTTTTTGTCTGTAACCGTTAAAACAGTTAACAGCAGACATCATTAAAATTGGTGCAACGCCAGTGACTCCCTGCATGATAGGCAACTGTTGCCTTTGGCCTTTGGGAAACAAATTTTTTTTAGCTGTAGTTGCTTTTCCAGCCGTTGCAGAGCGTACTGCTTGCACCGCAACAGAAGTAGTACGCTATTGCTCTGAAAGAAGGCAAGTAGGTTGAATTGTCAGTTTTTTAAATTCTACACAAGCATGTTTTATTGGTACATAAGCCCCAGGGCCAGAATTAAAATGAGAATTCGATTCCTAGCCCCCTCCCTAAGAATTCTTTTTATTTTAAAGGATTCGTCCCTTGCTTATTGGCCACCCCGAAGGGGGGCGCTAGACTGCTAGTCCATATACTAAAAATGGTCTGTCGGTATGTGTGTGATCGATTTTAGCAAAAACGGCTCAACCGATTTTCTTCGAATTTGCACCATTCGATCAGAAATTTTTCCGTGACGGTACATGCATCGTTGCTAAGAAATTGCTCGATGCTAAAGGGATTAAATATTCGAAAAACATGCTTTTTTGCAAAGGTCAAGCAGCTCTTTCGACTTGAAATGCATTGTAAGAATGCTAGCAGAAAAACTGACTGGTTGAATTCTGATTCTGAAATAGATTGCATCACAATACACTTTATTTATCGTCTGTGTACTGGCTGAATTTGACACTCAATTGAATTGCGTCACAGCTTTGAGTGTGAAAGCATAGCGTAGTACTGAATTTATATTACGTAACCATATTGTTAACTTTCATAGACACTGGTACTGACTTGCCTAAAAAATTGATTATGTCATAACTGCCTCGTGTAACTTTTACTCAATTGACTTGGTGTGAGTGTTGAATTATAAGTGCTACAAATTCATTTATAATTTCAATGAGAGCTAGCCTAGATGTAAACAAACTGGACTGCTAATGCAGCTACCTGGGTTCGAATCTTAGTAGTGTATAAAAGAATAAAAGTAGCATAAATTTTTTATTGAAAGCTTTTATTAAAAAACTAATTAAAAAGACCTAGGTTATGGATTGTAAACCAAGGATTATTGCACTTGATAAACCAAGGATTATTGCACTTGATAGGCCAAGGATTACTGCACTTGATAAACCAAGGATTATTGCACTTGATAAACCAAGGATTATTGCACTTGATAAACCAAGGATTATTGCACTTGATAGGCCAAGGATTACTGCATTTGATAAACCAAGGATTATTGCACTTGATAAGCCAAGGATTATTGCAGTTGATAAGCCAAGGATTATTGCACTTGATAAGCCAAGGATTATTGCACTCGATAAGCCAAAGATTACTGCGCTTGATAAACCAAGGATTATTGCACTCGATAAGCCAAGGATTACTGCGCTTGATAAACCAAGGATTATTGCACTTGATAAGCCAAGGATTACTGCACTTGATAAACCAAGACTGACTGCACTTGATAAGCCAAGGATTATTGCACTTGATAGACCAGAACTTACTGCACTTGATAAACCCCCTTACTGCACTTGATAAACCAAGGATTATTGCACTTGATAAGCCTTACTGCACTTGATAAACCAAGGATTATTGCACTTGATAAACCAAGGATTATTGCACTTGATAAACCAAGGATTATTGCACTTGATAAACCTTACCACTTGATAACCTTACTGCACTTGATAAACCCCTTACTGCACTTGATAAACCAAGGATTATTGCACTTGATAAGCCAAAGATTACTGCGCTTGATAAACCAAGGATTATTGCACTTGATAAGCCAAAGATTACTGCGCTTGATAAACCAAGGATTATTGCGCTCGATAAGCCAAGGATTACTGCGCTTGATAAACCAAGGATCATTGCACTTGATAGACCAAGGATTATTGCACTTGATAGACCAGAACTTACTGCACTTGATAAACCCCCTTACTGCACTTGATAAACCAAGGATTATTGCACTTGATAAGCCAAAGATTACTGCGCTTGATAAACCAAGAATTATTGCACTTGATAAACCAAGGATTACTGCGCTCGATAAGCCAACGATTACTGCGCTTGATAAACCAAGGACTACTGCGCTTGATAAACCAAGGATTATTGCACTTGATAAGCCAAAGATTACTGCGCTTGATAAACCAAGGATTATTGCACTTGATAAACCAAGGATTATTGCACTTGATAGACCAGAACTTACTGCACTTGATAAACCCCCTTACTGCACTTGATAAACCAAGGATTATTGCACTTGATAAACCAAGGATTATTGCGCTCGATAAGCCAACGATTACTGCGCTTGATAAACCAAGGACTACTGCGCTTGATAAACCAAGGATTATTGCACTTGATAAGCGAAGGATTATTGCACTTGATAGACCAGAACTTACTGCACTTGATAAACCAAGGATTACTGCACTTGATAAACCAAGGATTACTGCACTTGATAAGCCAAGGATTTCTGCACTTGATAAACCAAGACTTATTGCACTTGATAAACTAATGATTACTTCACTGGATAAACCAAGACTTACGGCACTTTATAAACCAAGGATTACTGCACTTGATAAACCAAGGATTATTGCACTTGATAAACCAATGAATTTTGCACTTGATAAGCGAAGGATTATTGCACGTGATAGACCAGAACTTACTGCACTTGATAAACCAAGGATTACTGCACTTGATAAACAAAGGATTACTGCACTTGATAAGCCAAGGATTATTGCACTTGATAAACCAAGATATACTGCACATGATAAGCCAAGGATTACTGCACTTGATAAACCAAGACTTACTGCACTTGATAAACTAAGAATTTCTGCATTCGATAGGCCAGAACTTACTGCACTTGATAAGCCAAGGATTACTGCACTTGATAAACCAGTGATTACTGCACTTGATAAACCAGTGATTACTGCACTTGATTAACCAAGAGTTACTGCACTTGATAAACCAAGGATTACTGCACTTGATAAACCAAGACTTACTGCACTTGTTAGACCAAGGCTTACTGTACTTGATTAACCAAGGATTTCTGCACTTGATAAAGGAAGGATTACTGCACTTGATAAGCCAAAGATGACTTCGCTTGATAAGTCAAAGATTTCTGCACTTGATAAACCAAGACTTACTGCACTTGATAAACCAAGGATTACTGCAGTTTATATACCAAGAATTACTGCACTTGATAAACCAATGATTTCTGCACCTGATAGACCAACGATTACTGCACTTGATAGACCAAGGCTTACTGCACTTGATAAACCAAGGATTACTGCGCTTGGCAAACAAAGGATTACTGCGCTTGATAAGCTTGGCTACATGTATGGGATTCTTTCTATCTAGGGATGTTTGCTTTTTATGGATTCTTGCTAACTGGGTGAATGCTTGCTATCTGGGGGATGCTTGCTGTCTGGGTGGATGCTTCTACAATATCTGGGGGGTGCTTGGTATCTGCAGGATGCTTGCTGTCTGGGTGGATGCTTGCTGTCTGGGTGGATGCTTCTACAATATTTGGGGGATGCTTGCTATCTAGCTGGATGCTTCTACAATATTTGGGGGATGCTTGCTATCTGCAGATGCTTGTTATCTGGGTGGATGCTTCTACAATATTTGGGGGATGCTTGCTATCTGGGTGGATGCTTCTACAATATTTGGGGGATGCTTGCTATCTGGATGGATTATTCTACAATATTTGGGAAATGCTTGCTGTCTGCAGGATGCTCGCTATCTAGGTGGATGCTTGCTACGAGTATTAGGGGATGCTTGCTATCTGCGGTTGCTTACTTTTGGAGGGGGTGCTTGCTATCTGGAGGGATGCTTGCTGTCTTTGGAATATTTTCTATTTAGGGGTAATGTCTATTATCTTTGTGAAAGTTATATTTTGTTTTAGATTTGTTAATTTTAGAAAAAAATAGATTCATAGCAAATATCATTGTCCGTGACAATTTTACATGAAAAAGGTGATTTTTAAAAGTTAAGAAGGAATTGGTGTTTAAGAAAATGTGCTTTTTTAATTGTTTTCAATTAACTATTTTTGCTCCGTGCTTATTGGGCGCCCCGAAGGGGGGCCGCACTAGATTGCTAGTCCATACACTAAAAATGGTCTGTCGGTATATGTGTGTGTGTGTGTGTGTGTGTGTGTGTGTGTGTGTGTGTGTGTGTGTGTGTGTGATCGATTTTAGCAAAAATGGCTGGACCGATTTTCTTCGAACTTGCACTGTTCGATCAGAAATTTTCCTGTGACGGTACATGCATCTTGGCTAAGAAATTTCTCCATGTTAAAGGGATTAAATATTCGAAAAACATGCTTTTTTGCAAAGGTCAAGCAAACTTTCCGACTTGAAATGCATTGTAAGAATGCTAGAGAAAAAAACTGACTGGTTGAATTCTGATTCTGAAATAGATTGCATCATAACTGAATTGTAACTCCAACTTGAATTGCGTCACAGTATTGAAAACGCAGTTTGGAAGCATAACACAACACTTGATTTATATTGCATAACCATATTGCTAACTTTAATAGAGACTGGTACTGACTTGCCTAAGAAATTGATTATGCCATAACTGTTTCATGTGACTTTAACTCAATAGACTTGCTGTGAGTGTTGAATTATATAAATCTATTCTAAGAATCTTTTCTACTTTTGCATTCTAAGAATCTCTTGTACTTCGCATTCTTAGAATTAATTCTACTTTGTATTCTAAGAATCTCTTCTACTTTGTATTCTAAGAATCTTTTCTACTTTTGCATTCTAAGAATCTCTTCTACTTTGTATTCTAAGAATGACTTCTACTTTGTATTCTAAGAATGTCTTCTACTTTCTATTCTCAGAATCTCTTCTAATTTGTATTGTAAGAATGTCTTCTACTTTGTATTCTAAGAATCTTTTCTACTTTGCTGTATTCTAAGAATGTCTTCTACTTTGTATTCTAAGAATCTCTTTTACTTCCTATATACTAAAAATTGCTCAACCGATTTTCTTCAAACTTGCACCATTCGATCAGAAATTTTCCTGGGACGGTACATGCATCCTGGCTAAGAAATTGCTCAATTTTAAAGGGATTAAATATTCGAAAAACATGCTTTTTTGCAAAGGTCAAGCAGCTCTTTCGACCTGGAATGCATTGTAAGAATGCTAGAGAAAAAACTGACTGGCTCAATTCCGATTGTAATAAAGATTGCATCACAACAAGTTGAAAACAGTGTCGATGAAATGCACACCCGACTTGATTAAAATTGCGTAACTATATTGCTAACTTAAATTGAGACTGATACTGGCTGACTGAGAAATTGATTATGTCATAACTTTCTACTCCAATTGACTTGCTGTAAGAATTGAATTATAAGGGCCACAATTCATGTTCTCCAAATGAAAAGAGATAGCCCAGATGCGAACAGACTGGGATGCTAATGTAGTGACCTGGGTTCGAATCTTAGTAGTGCAAAAATATTTTTTTATTAAAACATTAAAAACACAAAACTGCTAAACATAAAAGAAGCACAATGTCAAACATAGAAGAGCCACCATGTTGAACATTAAAGAGCCACCATGTCGAACATTAAAGAGCCACCATGTCAAGCATAAAAGAGCCACCATGTCAAGCATAAAAGAGCCACAATGTCAAACATTAAAGAGCCAACATGTCAAACATTAAAGAGCCACCATGTAAAGCATATATGTGACTCCATGTCAAACATATACGTGACTCCATGTCAAACAAAAAAGAGCCACGATGTAAAACATATACTTATGACTCTTTGTCGAACATAAAGAGCCACCATGTAAAGCATTTACGTGACTCCATGTCAAACACATACGTGACTCCATGTCAAACATTAAAGAGCCACCAAGTAAAAAATTAAAAGCCACTATGTCAAACATTAAAGAGCCACCATGTCAAACATTAAAGAGCCACCATATCGAACACTAAAGAGCCACCATGTCAAACATATAAGTGACTCCATGTCAAATATATACGTGACTCCATGTCACACATAAAAGAGCCACCATGTAAAACATATACATATGACTCCATAACAAACATTAAACAGCCACCATGTCGAACATTAAAGAGCCATCATGTCAAACATTAAAAAGCCACTATGTCAAACATTAAAGAGCCACTATGTCAAACATTAAAGAGCCACCATGTAAAGCATATATGTGACTCCATGCCAAATATATACATGACTCCATGTCTAACACATACGTGACTCCATGTCAAACATTAAAGAGCCACCCTGTCGAACGTTAAAGAGCCACTATGTCGAACATTAAAGAGCCACAATTTAGAACAATAAAGAGCCACCATGTCGAACATTAAAGAGCCACCATGTCTAACATTTAGGAGCCACCATGTCGAACATTAAAGAGCCATCATGTCAAACAATAAAGAGCCACCATGTTGAACATTAAAGAGCCACCATGTCAAATATTAAAGAGCCACAATGTAGAACATTAAAGAACCACCATGTAGAACATTAAAGAGCCACCATGTCAAACATTAAGGAGCAACAATGTAGAAAATTAAAGAGCCACAATGTAGAACATTAAACAGCCACAATGTCGAGCATTAAAGAGCCACCATGTCGAACATTAAAAAGCCACCATGTCAAACATTAAAGAGCCACCATGTTGAACATTAAAGAGCCACCATGTCAAACATTAAAGAGCCACCCTGTCGAACATTAAAGAGCCAC
The DNA here is from genome assembly GCA_002269645.1 of Macrostomum lignano. Taxonomy (NCBI): domain Eukaryota; kingdom Metazoa; phylum Platyhelminthes; family Macrostomidae; genus Macrostomum; species Macrostomum lignano. The sequence goes on along the minus strand of NIVC01002039.1, from coordinate 30,466 downwards.
CATGTCAAACATTAAAGAGCCACCATGTAAAGCATATATGTGACTCCATGCCAAATATATACATGACTCCATGTCTAACACATACGTGACTCCATGTCAAACATTAAAGAGCCACCCTGTCGAACGTTAAAGAGCCACTATGTCGAACATTAAAGAGCCACAATTTAGAACAATAAAGAGCCACCATGTCGAACATTAAAGAGCCACCATGTCTAACATTTAGGAGCCACCATGTCGAACATTAAAGAGCCATCATGTCAAACAATAAAGAGCCACCATGTTGAACATTAAAGAGCCACCATGTCAAATATTAAAGAGCCACAATGTAGAACATTAAAGAACCACCATGTAGAACATTAAAGAGCCACCATGTCAAACATTAAGGAGCAACAATGTAGAAAATTAAAGAGCCACCATGTCGAACATTAAAAAGCCACAATGTCGAGCATTAAAGAGCCACCATGTCGAACATTAAAAAGCCACCATGTCAAACATTAGAGAGCCACCATGTTGAACATTAAAGAGCCACCATGTCAAACATTAAAGAGCCACCCTGTCGAACATTAAAGAGCCACCATGTCGAACATTAAAGAGCCACCATGTCGAACATTAAAGAGCCACCATGTCAAACATTAAAGAGCCACCCTGTCGAACATTTTGTATGCTTGCTTGTCCATAACGCTCTAGAGATTGCAATTCTTCACCGATTTTCATCGCGTTTTTGCCAAAAGATTTGTAATCAGCCTGGGATTGTATGGTTAAAATTCCTTGTATCTGCTTCAATGCTAAAGGGATTAAATATTCGAAAAAACTGTTTTAAATGGCCTTTTTCAATGCAAATTTTATCAGCGAGAAACATCACAGCTAATTTTAATTGATTGCGCCAGAGCCAACTGATAAGAAACTCACTGCGCCCCACTTAAAGGGGGGGGGCAATAAAAAAATTTTTCTGGCTGCTGGCAGCCAGCTCTAATTAGCTAATCCTATATACTAAAAATGAAATGTCTGTAAATGCAAATTTTATCAGCGAGAAACTTCACAGCTAATTTTAATTGATTGCGCCAGAGCCAACTGATAAGAAACTCACTGGGCCCCACTTAAAGGGGGGGGGCAATAAAAAAATTATTCTGGCTGGTGGCAGCCAGCTCTAATTAGCTAATCCTATATACTAAAAATGAAATGTCTGTAAATGCAAATTTTATCAGCGAGAAACATCACAGCTAATTTTAATTGATTGCGCCAGAGCCAACTGATAAGAAACTCACTGGGCCCCACTTAAAGGGGGGGGGGCAATAAAAAAATTATTCTGGCTGGTGGCAGCCAGCTCTAATTAGCTAATCCTATTTACTAAAAATGAAATGTCTGTAACTAGCTATGCGATAGATTTCAGAAAAAATGGCTCAACCGATTTGCTATAAGAATTTAATTATAAGGGCCACAATTAACGTACTCCAATTGACAAGAGATAGCATAGATGCGAACAGACTGGACTGCTAATGCAGCGACCTGGGTTCGAATCTTAGTAGTGCAAAAAGATTTTTTTATTCAAAAACCTTAAAAACACAAATGCTAAACACAAAAAAGCACAATGTCAAACATTAAAGAGCCACCATGTCAAACATTAAAGAGCCACCATGTCGAACATTAAAGAGCCACCATGTCGAACATTAAAGAGCCACCATGTCTAACATTAAAGAGCCACCATGTAAAACATAAAAAAGACACCATATCAAACATAAAAGAGCCACCATGTCAAACATATATGTGAGTCCAGGTCAAACAGTAAAGAGCCACCAGGTCAAACATAAAAGTGCCACCATGTCAAACATTAAAGAGCCAGCATGTCAAACACTAAAGAGCCAGCATGTCAAACATAAAAGAGCCACCATGTCGAATATTATTGAGCCACCATGTCAGACATTAAAGAGCCACCATGTCAAACATAAAAGAGCCAACATGTCGAACATAAAAGAGCCACCATGTCAAACATAAAAGAGCCACCATGTCGAACATCATTGAGCCACCATGTCGAACATAAAAGAGCCACCATGCCAAACAAAAAGAGCCAACATGTCAAACATAAAGGAGCCACCATATCAAACATAAAAGAACTACCATGTCAAACATTAAAGAGCCACAATGTCAAACATAAAAGAGCCACCATATCAAACATTAAAGAGCCACAATGTCAAAAATTAAAGAGCCACCATGTCGAAGATTAAAGTGCAACCATGTCAAACATAGAAGAGCCACCATGTCAAACATTAAAGAGCCACAATGTCAAACACAAAAGAGCCACCATTTCAAACCTAAAAGAGCCACCATGTTGAACATTAAAGAGCCACTATGTCGAACATAAAGGAGCCACCATATCAAACATAAAAGAACTACCATGTCAAACATTAAAGAGCCACCATGTCAAACATAAAACAGACACCAATAAAAACATTAAAGAGCCACCATGTCGAACATTAAAGAGCCACCAGGTCAAACATAAAACAGAGCCACCATTTCGAAAAGTAAAGAGCCACCATGTCAAACATTAAAGAGCCACCATGTCGAACATTAAAGAGCCACCATGTCAAACATAAAAGATCTACCATGAAGAACATAAAAGAGTCACCATGTCAAACAATAAAGAGCCACCATGTAAAACATTAAAGAGCCACTATGTCGAACATAAAAGAGGTACCATGTCAAACATTGAAGAGCCACCATGTCGAACATAAAAGGGCCACCATGTCAAATATTAAAGAGCCACCATCCCAAACATTAAAGAGCCACCATGCCAAACATAAAAGAGCCACCATGTTGAACATAAAAGAGCCACCATGTCAACCATAAAAGAACCACCACGTCAAGCATATACATTACTCCATGTCAAACATAAAAGAGCCACCATGTCAAACATTAAAGAGCCACCATGCCAAACATTAAAGAGCCACCATGTCAAACATTAAAGAGCCAGCATGTCGAACATAAAAGAGCCACCATGTCGAGCATTATTGAGCCACCATGTCTAACATTAAAGAGCCACCATGCCAAACATTAAAGAGCCACCATGTCAAACATTAAAGAGCCAGCATGTCGAACATAAAAGAGCCACCATGTCGAACATTATTGAGCCACCATGTCTAACATTAAAGAGCCACCATGCCAAACATAAAAGAGCCACCATATCAAACATAAAAGAACTACCATGTCAAACATTAAAGAGCCACCATGTCAAACATAAAAGAGCCACCATGCCAAACATAAAAGAGCCGCCATGTCAAACATAAAAAAGCCACCATGTCAACCATAAAAGAACCACCACGTCAAGCATATACATTACTCCATGTCAAACATTAAAGATCCACCATGCCAAACATTAAAGAGCCACTATGTCAAACATTAAAGAGCCAGCATGTCAAACACTAAAGAGCCAGCATGTCAAACATAAAAGAGCCACCATGTCGAACATTATTGAGCCACCATGTCAGACATTAAAGAGCCACAATGTCAAACACAAAAGAGCCACCATGTCGAACATAAAAGAGCCACCATGTCAAACATAAAAGAGCCACCATGTCGAACATTATTGAGCCACCATGTCGAACATAAAAGAGCCGCCATGTCAAACATAAAAAAGCCACCATGTCAACCATAAAAGAACCACCACGTCAAGCATATACATTACTCCATGTCAAACATTAAAGAGCCACCATGTCAAACATAAAAGAGCCACCATATCAAACATTAAAGAGCCACAATGTCAAAAATTAAAGAGCCATCATGTCGAAGATTAAAGTGCTACCATGTCAAACATAGAAGAGCCACCATGTCAAACATTAAAGAGCCACAATGTCAAACACAAAAGAGCCACCATGTCAAACATAGAAGAGACACCATGTCGAACAACTGAGCCACCATGTAAAACATAACAGAGACACCATGTCAAACATTAAAGAGCCACCATGTCAAACATTAAAGAACCACGATGTCAATCATTAAAGAGCCACTATGTCAAACATATACGTGACTCCATGTCAAACATTAAAGAGCTACCATGTCAAACATAGAAGAGCCACCATGTCAAACATAGAAGAGACACCATGTGTCCATGTCAAACATAGAAGAGCCACCATGTCAAACATAAAAAGAAGTGTCATGCCAAACAAAATGGAGCCACTATAAAGCTAATGAAATTATTGCACTAGCTACTTGATGTCTGGTGGATGCTTGCTATTTAAGGATGGATACTTGCTATCAGGGGGATGCTTGCTATCTGAGTGATGCTTGCTATTGGATGGATGGATGCTTGCTATCGGAAGAATGCTTGCTATCTGGGGTAACATGCTATTGGGGGATGCTTGCTCTTGGGGAGTGAAGGCTACTTGCTATCTGAGAGGGGGTTGCTAGCTATCTATAAGGATTCTTTGTATCCAGGGATGCTTGCTATCTGGGGGATGGTTGCATGCTGTTTGGGGATGCTTGCATGCTGTCTGGGGATGCTTGCATGCTGTCTGGGGATGCTTGCTATCTGGGCGATTCTTGCTATCTGGGAGATGCTTGCTATCTGGGGGATGCTTGCATGCTGTCTGGGGATGCTTGCTATCTGGGGATTCTTGCTATCGGGGGGATGCTTGCGTGCTGTCTGGGGATGCTTTCTATGTCTGGGGGATTCGTGCTATCTGGGAGATGCTTGCATGCTGTCTGGGGATGCTTGCTATCTGGGGGATGCTTGCTATCTGGAAGATGCTTGCATGCTGTCTGGGGATGCTTGCTATCTGGGGGATGCTTGCTATCTGGAAGATGCTTGCATGCTGTCTGGGGATGCTTGCTATCTGGGGGATTCTTGCTATTTGGGGGATGCTTGCTATCTGGGAGATGCTTGCATGCTGTCTGGGGATGTTTTCTTTACAGATGGAATGTCTGTTGTCTTTGTGAAAGCTTTATTTCGCTGTCTTTTTGTTACTTTTAGAGAACAGATATTCTATTTAGATGTCCCCCATCGGGGGGCGAAGATTGCTAGTCCTTCCTATATACTAAAAATGAGTTGTCTGTATGTGGGTATGTGGGTATGCGATAGATTTCAGAAAAATTGGCTCAACCGATTTTCTTCAAACTTGCACCATTCGATCAGAAATTTTCCTGGGACGGTACATGCATCTTGGCTAAGAAATTGCTCAATGTTAAAGGGATTAAATATTCGAAAAACATGCTTTTTTGCAAAGGTCAAGCCAAATTTTCGACTTGAAATGCATTGTAAGAATGCTAGAGAAAAAACTGACCGACTGAATTCCGATTGTGATAAAGATTGCATCACAACAAGTTGAAAACAGTGCCGAAGAAATGCACAAACGACTTGATTTAAATTGCGTAACCATATTGCTGACTTAAATTGAGACTGATACTGGCTGACTGAGAAATTGATTATTATGTCATAACTTTTTACTCCGATTGACTTGCTGTAAGAATTGAATTATAAGGGCCACAATTCATGTTCTCCAATTGAAAAGAGATAGCCCTGATGCGAACAGACTGGAATGCTAATGTAGCAACCTGGGTTCGAATCTTAGTAGTACAAAAAGATTTTTTTGATTAAAACACCTTAAAAACACAACAAAACTGCTAAAAATCAAAGAAGCGCAATGTCAAACATAGAAGAGCCAACATATCCAACATAAAAGAGTTACCATATCAAACATAGAAGAGCCACCATGTCGAACATTAAAGAGCCACCATGTCAAACATAAAAGAGCCACCATTTCGAACATTAAAGAGCCACCATTTCGAACATTAAAGAGCCACCATTTTGAACATTAAAGAGCCACCATTTTGAACATTAAAGAGCCACCATGTCAAACATTAAAGAGCCACTTTGTCGAACATTAATGAGCCACCATGTCAAACATAAAAGAGCCAACATGTCAGACATTAAAAAGCGACCGTATCAAACATAAAAGAGTTACCATGTAGAACAAAAAAGATCTACCATGTCGAACATAAAAGAGCCACAATGTCAAACATTTAGGAGCCACCATGTCAAACATATATATGACTTTATGTCAAACATTAAAGTGTTACCATTTCAAACCTTAAAAAGCCACCATGTCGAACATTAAAGATCCACCATGTCTAACATAAAAGAGCCACCATGTAGAATATTAAAGAGCCACCATGTCAAACATTTAAGAGCCACCATGTCAAACATTTAAGAGCCACCATGTCAAACATTTAGGAGCCACCATGTCGGACATAAAAGAGCTACCATGTCGAACATTATAGAGCCACCATGTCAAACATTTAAGAGCCACCATGTCAAAAATATATGTGACTTTATGTCAAACATTAAAGAGCCACCATGTCGAACATTAAAGTGCCACCATGTGTAACATAAAAGAGCTATATCATGAAGAACATCAAAGAGCCACCATGTTAAAAACTAAAGAGCCACCATGTGAAACATTTAAGAGCCACCATGTCAAACCTAAAAGAGCCACCATGTCGAACATAATAGAGCCACCATTTCAAACATTGAAGAGCCACTATTTCGAACATTAAAGAGCCACCATGTCAAACAATAGCCACCATGTCAAACATTAAAGAGCCACTTTGTCGAACATTAAAGAGCCAGCATGTCGAACATAAAAGAGCCACCATGTCGAACATTATTGAGCCACCATGTCTAACATTAAAGAGCCACCATGCCAAACATAAAAGAGCCACCATATCAAACATAAAAGAACTACCATGTCAAACATTAAAGAGCCACCATGTCAAACATAAAAGAGCCACCATGCCAAACATAAAAGAGCCGCCATGTCAAACATAAAAAAGCCACCATGTCAACCATAAAAGAACCACCACGTCAAGCATATACATTACTCCATGTCAAACATTAAAGATCCACCATGCCAAACATTAAAGAGCCACTATGTCAAACATTAAAGAACCACGATGTCAATCACTAAAGGGCCAGCATGTCAAACATAAAAGAGCCACCATGTCGAACATTATTGAGCCACCATGTCAGACATTAAAGAGCCACAATGTCAAACACAAAAGAGCCACCATGTCGAACATAAAAGAGCCACCATGTCAAACATAAAAGAGCCACCATGTCGAACATTATTGAGCCACCATGTCGAACATAAAAGAGCCGCCATGTCAAACATAAAAAAGCCACCATGTCAACCATAAAAGAACCACCACGTCAAGCATATACATTACTCCATGTCAAACATTAAAGAGCCACCATGTCAAACATAAAAGAGCCACCATATCAAACATTAAAGAGCCACAATGTCAAAAATTAAAGAGCCATCATGTCGAAGATTAAAGTGCTACCATGTCAAACATAGAAGAGCCACCATGTCAAACATTAAAGAGCCACAATGTCAAACACAAAAGAGCCACCATGTCAAACATAGAAGAGACACCATGTCGAACAACTGAGCCACCATGTAAAACATAACAGAGACACCATGTCAAACATTAAAGAGCCACCATGTCAAACATTAAAGAACCACGATGTCAATCATTAAAGAGCCACTATGTCAAACATATACGTGACTCCATGTCAAACATTAAAGAGCTACCATGTCAAACATAGAAGAGCCACCATGTCAAACATAGAAGAGACACCATGTGTCCATGTCAAACATAGAAGAGCCACCATGTCAAACATAAAAAGAAGTGTCATGCCAAACAAAATGGAGCCACTATAAAGCTAATGAAATTATTGCACTAGCTACTTGATGTCTGGTGGATGCTTGCTATTTAAGGATGGATACTTGCTATCAGGGGGATGCTTGCTATCTGAGTGATGCTTGCTATTGGGGGGAGGGATGCTTGCTATCGGAAGAATGCTTGCTATCTGGGGTAACATGCTATTGGGGGATGCTTGCTCTTGGGGAGTGAAGGCTACTTGCTATCTGAGAGGGGGTTGCTAGCTATCTATAAGGATTCTTTGTATCCAGGGATGCTTGCTATCTGGGGGATGGTTGCATGCTGTTTGGGGATGCTTGCATGCTGTCTGGGGATGCTTGCATGCTGTCTGGGGATGCTTGCTATCTGGGCGATTCTTGCTATCTGGGAGATGCTTGCTATCTGGGGGATGCTTGCATGCTGTCTGGGGATGCTTGCTATCTGGGGGATTCTTGCTATCGGGGGGATGCTTGCGTGCTGTCTGGGGATGCTTTCTATGTCTGGGGGATTCGTGCTATCTGGGAGATGCTTGCATGCTGTCTGGGGATGCTTGCTATCTGGGGGATGCTTGCTATCTGGAAGATGCTTGCATGCTGTCTGGGGATGCTTGCTATCTGGGGGATGCTTGCTATCTGGAAGATGCTTGCATGCTGTCTGGGGATGCTTGCTATCTGGGGGATTCTTGCTATTTGGGGGATGCTTGCTATCTGGGAGATGCTTGCATGCTGTCTGGGGATGTTTTCTTTACAGATGGAATGTCTGTTGTCTTTGTGAAAGCTTTATTTCGCTGTCTTTTTGTTACTTTTAGAGAACAGATATTCTATTTAGATGTCCCCCATCGGGGGGCGAAGATTGCTAGTCCTTCCTATATACTAAAAATGAGTTGTCTGTATGTGGGTATGTGGGTATGCGATAGATTTCAGAAAAATTGGCTCAACCGATTTTCTTCAAACTTGCACCATTCGATCAGAAATTTTCCTGGGACGGTACATGCATCTTGGCTAAGAAATTGCTCAATGTTAAAGGGATTAAATATTCGAAAAACATGCTTTTTTGCAAAGGTCAAGCCAAATTTTCGACTTGAAATGCATTGTAAGAATGCTAGAGAAAAAACTGACCGACTGAATTCCGATTGTGATAAAGATTGCATCACAACAAGTTGAAAACAGTGCCGAAGAAATGCACAAACGACTTGATTTAAATTGCGTAACCATATTGCTGACTTAAATTGAGACTGATACTGGCTGACTGAGAAATTGATTATTATGTCATAACTTTTTACTCCGATTGACTTGCTGTAAGAATTGAATTATAAGGGCCACAATTCATGTTCTCCAATTGAAAAGAGATAGCCCTGATGCGAACAGACTGGAATGCTAATGTAGCAACCTGGGTTCGAATCTTAGTAGTACAAAAAGATTTTTTTGATTAAAACACCTTAAAAACACAACAAAACTGCTAAAAATCAAAGAAGCGCAATGTCAAACATAGAAGAGCCAACATATCCAACATAAAAGAGTTACCATATCAAACATAGAAGAGCCACCATGTCGAACATTAAAGAGCCACCATGTCAAACATAAAAGAGCCACCATTTCGAACATTAAAGAGCCACCATTTCGAACATTAAAGAGCCACCATTTTGAACATTAAAGAGCCACCATTTTGAACATTAAAGAGCCACCATGTCAAACATTAAAGAGCCACTTTGTCGAACATTAATGAGCCACCATGTCAAACATAAAAGAGCCAACATGTCAGACATTAAAAAGCGACCGTATCAAACATAAAAGAGTTACCATGTAGAACAAAAAAGATCTACCATGTCGAACATAAAAGAGCCACAATGTCAAACATTTAGGAGCCACCATGTCAAACATATATATGACTTTATGTCAAACATTAAAGTGTTACCATTTCAAACCTTAAAAAGCCACCATGTCGAACATTAAAGATCCACCATGCCAAACATAGAAGAGCCACTATGTAAAACATAAAAGAGCCACCATGTCAAACATTCAAGATATACAAGATATAAATGTAAAGGTATAAAGCGCCATGCCAATTTAAAGGAGCCACTATAAAGCTAAGGAAATTGTCGCTCTAGCTACTTATTGTCTGGTGGATGGTTGCTATTTGGGGATGCTATCTATCTGGGGGATGCTTGCTATTTGGAGGATGCTTGCTTTCTGGGGGATGCTTGCTATCTGGGCGATGCTTGCAATTTGGGGATGCTTGCTATCTGAGGGATGCTTGCTATCTGGTGGATGCTTGCTATCTGAGGGATGCTTGCTATCTGAGGGATGCTTGCTATCTGGGGGATGCTTGCTATCTGGAGGATGCTTGCTATCTGGTGGATGCTTGCTATCTGGGGAATGCTTGCTATCTGGGGATGCTTGCTATCTGGGGGATGCTTGCTATCTGGGGGATGCTTGCTATCTGGAGGATGCTTGCTATCTGGGGGATGCTTGCTATCTGGGGATGCTTGCAATCTGTGGAATGCTTGCTATCTGGGGAATGCTTGCTATCTGGGGGATGCTTGTGGTCTTGGGAAGATTTCTTATTGCAATTCACTTCATTTGAGCAGTTTGTCTGTTGTCTTTGTGAAGGATTTTTTGGCTGTCTTTTTGTTACTTGTAGAGAACAGAGATTCTATCCAGATGTCCCCCATCGGGGGGCAAAGATTGCTATCCTATCTATGTGATCGATTACAGAAAAAATGGCTGGACCGATTTTGTTCAAACTTGCACTGTTCGATCAGAAATTTTCCCGTGACTGTACATGCATCGTGGCTAAGAAATTGCTCGATGCTAAAGGCATTAAATATTCGAAAAACATGCTTTTTTGCAAAGGTCAAGCAAACTTTTCGACTTGAAATGCATTGTAGGAATGCTAGAGAAAAAACTGACTGGTTGAATTCTGATTCTGAAATAGATTGCATCATCACTGAATTGTAACTCCGACTTGAATTGAAAATGCAGTGTGGAAGCGTAGCACCAGACTTGATTTAAATTGCGTAACCATATTGTTAACTGATACTGACTGTAACGATGTTGATATTTATTTCTGAAAATATTCTAGTGTTATTAATGCCTTTTTAGTATTATATTATTACTCTAGCTACTATTTATTAAACGAATCTTAAATTTATTCTATATTTATACATAAAATTTGTTTTACTGTATCATTCATAGAAATACGGGTATTGCATTATTTAAAAGTGGGTTATTTCGCATTTTTGTTCTCTAGTGTTTCTTGTCTCGCTGGGCTCGTGTGTGCTGTTGGTTTGTCCGCCGCGTTGTGCCTATTCGCCATACTTAGTACTTACTACCAATAATTTAACAGTAACAGTTAACTCCTGTCTTCAAATAAATAATATAATACGGTTAAATACAATCAGTCGAAGTTAAAATTCTAAACTTTCTTGCTACGTAGACTCTTTTATTGATAAGTGCATAGCCGTCAGCACCGAACAAGAAGGGTCGCGTCACACTGACTGACTGAGAAATTGATTATGTCATAACTGCTTCGTGTGATTTACTCTATGCTTGGATTTTAAGCGGTTGAATTATATATATAAGTGCAAAATTTGATGTTATCAAAACGATGAGAGCTAGCCTAGAGGTGAACAAACTGAACTGCTAAATGCAGCGACGATTGTTCGAATTTTCATAGAGTATAATTTTTTTATTAAACCTTTTCAACGTCAGGAAAACTAAAAGACTTTTTAAAAAGAAGCGTCATGTAAAAATCATAGAAGCGTCATGTAAAAAATCATAGAAGCGTCATGTAAACAATCATAGAAGCGCCATGTAAAAAATCATAGAAGCGTCATGTAAAGAATCATAGAAGCGTCATGTAAACAATCATAGAAGCGCCATGTAAACAATCATAGAAGCGTCATGTAAACAATCATAGAAGTGTCATGTAAAAAATCATAGAAGCGTCATGTAAACAATCATAGAAGCGTCATGTAAGCAATCATAGAAGCGCCATGTAAAAAATCATAGAAGCGTCATGTAAACAATCATAGAAGCGTCATGTAAAAAATCGAAGAAGCGTCATATAAAAATCATAGAAGCGTCATGTAAAGAATCATAGAAGCGTCATGTAAAGAATCATAGAAGCGTCATGTAAACAATCATAGAAGCGTCATGTAAACAATTATAGAAGCGTCATTTAAAAAATCATAGAAGCGTCATGTAAAAAATCGTAGAAGCGTCATTTAAAAATCATAAAAGCGTCATTTAAAAAAATCATAGAAGCGTCATGTAAACAATCATAGAAGCGTCATGTAAAAAATCATAGAAGCGTCATGTAAAAAATCATAGAAGCGTCATGTAAAAAATCGTAGAAGCGTCATTTAAAAATCATAAAAGCGTCATTTAAAAAAATCATAGAAGCGTCATGTAAACAATCATAGAAGCGTCATGTAAAAAATCATAGAAGCGTCATGTAAACAATCATAGAAGCGTCATGTAAACAATCATTGAAGCGTCATGTAAAAAATCATAGAAGCGTCATGTAAACAATCATAGAAGCGTCAAGAAAAAATCATAGAAGCCTCATTTAAAAACTAATGAAAGTGTCATTCAAAAAATTAAGAAGCATCATGGTAGAATAAAAGAAGCTTCATGTCAGACATGAAGGGTGTCATGTAAAAATTAAATGCAGCTATAATGCTGTGCTGGGGAGAAAAACTGAGACGTAAAGGCTCTCAGAGAATAACTGAGATTACGGGGGGGGTTCTGAGATGGCAAAGCAAAAGTAAGAAGCTACTTCAAAGTTCATGTACTTTACTCAATTTTTTATTGCATTCTTTGTTGGCTCGCCACGGGGGGGCGCTGATAGGAGAAGAGTCATGTAAAAAATAAAAGTAGCACTACGTATACATAAAAGGAAAGTCATGTCGAAGTTAAAAGATTCATTTGGGAATCGCTACGATGTCAAAGCTTGGTGGAAATCGTTATAGTGCTGTGATTCTTAAAGAAGGAATCACTAAAATGTCAAGGCTTAGGGGAGAAGAATTGCTGAGATTTCAAGGCTTTAGGTTGGGTTAAAGTTAGGTTTAGGTCAGGTGTGGGTTGAGGGTTATATTTTATCGGGTTTCAAGGTTAACAGAATAACAGGGGATTTTTTAGATTTCAAGGTTTATGGGGGCCATTGTTGACATGTTAAGGCTTACGGGGGGAATAGCTGAGATGTCAAGGCTCACGGGGGTATAAATGAGATTTCAAGGCTAAAGTCAGAAGCTACATGTAGTTTATTGAAAACTTTTTATTACATTATTTGATGCCTCCTCAGGGGAGGGATCGCTGATAAAAAAAGCGTAATGTAAAAAATAAAAGAAGCTTCATGTCGAAGTTAAGAGATTCATTTAGGAATCCCTACGATGTCGAGGCTTGCAGGGAATCGCTATAATGCTGTAGTAGTGCTATAATGACTCTTAGAGAGAATTACTGAAATTTCAATGCTTTAGGGTTAGGTTAGGGTTAGGGTTAGGGTTAGGGTAGGCTAGGGTAGGGTTAGAAGGTTGACAAATATTTTTAGATTTCCAAGGCTTATTGGGGGCATTGCTGAGATGTCAAGGGGGAAGTTAATATGTTAAAGCTTGTGGGGGGGGGGAATTACTGACATGTCAAGGCTTACAAGGTTTGACAGGAGATTTTTTAAGATTTCAAGGATACATGTAGCTTATTAAAAAAACGTGTATTGCATTTCTTTGGCTCCCCAACGGGGGGCGTAGATTGCTAGTCCATATACTAAAAATGGTCTGTCGTTTTCTCTATATTTATTTTTCACAAATTTAAAATTTTACAATGCTGCGATTAAAAATGGTAAAATGTTCAGTAGCTAGGAATAGAACCACAAGTTACGCAAGTCTGAGGCCGGGTTTTGATGGTCTGTCGCTGGCTGCAGCTGATGGTCCGGCACTGGCTGCTGGGAGAGCTTGGATACGGGAGGGCTGAATACGCCGGTCTTATTATTCTAACTTCAAGCTGCAGCATTCAGATTGATGCGTCTAGAATGTGCGCCTGTGCCAGACTCATGCATTTTAAATGTACTTGTGCCAGACTCATGCATTTTAAATGTGCTTGTGCCAGACTCATGCATTTTAAATGTGCTTGTGCCAGACTCATGCATTTTAAATGTGCTTGTGCCAGACTCATGCATTTTTAATGTGCTTGTGCCAGACTCATGCATTTTAAATGTGCTTGTGCCAGACTCATGCATTTTAAATGTGCTTGTGCCAGACTCATGCATTTTAAATGTGCTTGTGTCACTAAGAGCAGTTACTAAATGCGCGCTTATGTCATGCGTCATGTATCTTTTATTTGGGGGAACGGGGGGGGGGGGCGGCAGCCCCCTCGAAACTACGACAACGCCCTTTAGACACTGGCGCCCCTTGACGGTTGCATTTTAGCGTTTTGTCACGTGTTTTGTCGTAGTGAAGAAATACTAGTTGAGACAACACGGCGGTTTGTAGCGGCAGCACTGGCAATATCGCGGCAACCAGTTGGGCGTAGGCTTGTTTATTTGAGTAGCAGTCAGATTTACACAAAGGTTAACAGTTTCAATATAGTGGACTACTGTACTGGGCACTGGCGGCAGCGCAACAATAAGTTAAGTTAAGTTGAAGGCGGTTGAGCACGATGAAGGTGATCCCAAGTGGCGAATGATGGCAGTGAGCAAACAGTGCAGTGGCACTAGGAGAATAGACTGGCAGTGGAAAGGCGTAAACAGGTCTGGCTGGCGAGACGGGCCCAGACAGGGTGGGCCGTGGCGAGAGATAAGGCAGGCTCGAGGCAGCCAAGAGAGAGAGAGAGAGAGAGAGAGAAGGAAAACAAGAGCCGCGAAGTGAGGGGCCCGAAGGGAGGAGGCAGACAGAAGGCAGGAGAAGTGAGGAGCCCGCCGCCAGGCGGGGGTTAATAAAGAGCGCAAAAGGGGGGGTAGCATAAAACACGGAGAGTTTCATTGGCTGGCGAGAGAACTTGAAATTATCGATCGTGCTAAAATTTACAGACGAACGCAAGGCCTACCGAATACACAGTGAATTAGCAGTTGATACAGATTATTTGCACGCTACTACAAGTAAACGTTAAAATAAACTATTGGAGAAATTAAAATGAGAAATTGCAAGGGAAACTATAGTCCAACGGCCCTTTTGCGGGACCACTTAAACTAGCAACGTCACAGTTTGTTCTAACGGTTTTTGCGCCCTTTTGGCAGTTTTGGCACCCTGGATTGACCCTGATTGGCATCCCTATAACATGGCGCCCCTCGTGCTAACTGGCGCCCCTTGGCCTCCGAAAAGAAATTATATATCTGCTCCTGGCTAAAAGTATACATTTGTCGATGCAAAATTTCTACATTCTACATTCAATAAATTATAAGTATTCATCCTTCCAAATTCTTCATTCCATTCCCACTTAGTCTAAGAGTCACCCTTCAACTCCGAAATAATGTTGAGAAATAACTCATTTCTTCAATCCTAATTCTGCTTCTCAGTCTCCTACTGTCCAACATTGTTTAATCATACCCTCAGTTTCTTCGCCCTCAATCTCAAGCGCATAGTTTTTTGTCACTTAGATAGATATTAGAGGCCGAATGTGCAATGCCGAGAGAATGATTTATGAAAGGAATTATTAGACTTGATTTTATAATTAAAACCAGAGCCTGTCCAGATACTCGTGTATTTGTGTACTTGCTCCGTTGCATTATTTTGTCGCAAAAAGAACATTTCTTAATCGGTCCCAATTGGTCTCAATTGTAAAGATATATTAGAAGCATCCCACAAAGTCATTGAGTAGTGCATAAATTTCATCTAGTCGAAAAAGATGCTTGTCAGCCCATTTTTAATTAGTATGTACATGTATCAAACGTAGGATTCTGCCAAAAACGTCAAATAGAGCGCTCAGACTAACTCGAAATGCTTTTAACTTCGTTTTTTCTTACTACTTGAAGAAGCTCTGAAGCTTTTTACTTTTTCTATTCGCTTATGGCTGATTCATACCGCCATCAACGCCATCAAACAGTCGACTCACACTACTTAAGTACAAAAGGATGGAAAAGAATGTACAAATCTCGTGTTCATTCTAGCCGTAGAATGGCAGCTGTAAGTTGTTCGAAATAAAAAAGACCAAAGACATTATTCAGGACTTTCCACTTCAAGTTCACTCTTTTCATGGCTTACATTAAGTATTTTATATTGTAAGATATAGCCAGAGTGAAAAGTCCCGCCACGAGCTGGTCTCGCAGAATACTTAATATACGGTAAGTAGCCTACTTACTAATAGTATCGTGGAAGTCATGGTGAAATGAAAAGCATTATCTTTATATTGACGCCTCCATCTAGATGGCTTTAAATACTCGTATACTCAAAATTTTCCTTGAAAAAAACGAAATCTAACTAAAAAAGCCGTGAAAGGAGTTTTTAAAGTCTGCGAGGGGTATTAAATAAGAGCTTTTCATTCCACATCAAGACTTGGTCAAAATTAGCACATATTTAAGTATACTTACTGTAACATACATGTAAAAAACATACAGTAAACTAAGCTGATATAATATTTGATGAAATGAATACTTTGTATTATAAGTCTGTACTACTCATATATAAGAGTGCAGTAACCGTCGGGTCTTAGCTGTTCTCTGCACTGGGGTCTTCGCTTCTGCTGGAACCAGCTGGGCTAGCGCTTTGTTGTCCCTGCCTCTTACGGCTAGGAGCATCAGCATCATCGGCGATCTCTTCTGTCCCATGGTCATCAGCGGCGTCTTCGCTGTCCTCCGCATTTGGTTCTCGACCTTTACTGGGACCAGCCGAGTTAGCCGCGGATGGATGCAGTCGCTTCATCTGGCCAGGTGCGTTAGCTCCTTCGTCAAGCTCTTCGGCAGCAATCTGCACACCGAGATGCTCTTCCAGTGCGTCTCGATTAGCTGTGACTCGCTGAAGTTGCTCTTAAAGTCGCTGGTTGTCAGCTCTCAGCTTGGCTATTTCAATGCGCTGCTCTGCAATAAGGCTAGTCAGCGCCTGCTTCTGGTCCGCTTCCTACTGTCCGACTCGTTCAAGCGGTTCGAGTACTCGTGACTTCATTCGGCTGAGAAAGCCATTCATGTGCTGCTCAATAGCTCTTGCTTCGAGAGTCCACATGTCGATGTAGCTATCGGGCTTTTTTGCTGGTTGAGACATCCTCAAATCTTTAAATTCAAGTTAATAGAAAAATAGTCGAGGTAAAGTAGATAACTTCTATTCAATAAAATGGACTTACTTCTGTCTCGCACTTGGCACTCCATATTTATATTAGCTTTTATTCATGGCGAGATTGAAAAAGTGCAACGCAAGGGACTTACAGGGTGAGAAGTCTGGTAATCAATATACCAGCCCTCTATTAGTATTAAACTGGGACGCAATTGTAAAATTCTCAAAGTTAGGTATTACCAAACCAACATAAAGATCGCAGATCGCTTTGCCACGATCAGCGACCACCAGCATGGCTCAGGCTGGTTTGGGGTAAGACAGAAATCAAACAATCGTCCAGCCAATCACAATCGATCTTGCGAGGGCGCGTGCACTGATAGTGTGGCGTGAGTCACATTCACACGCACGACTATACAACCCATCTAAGTTTAATTTCATTCTGATTCTTAATTTGACCTCTGTCAATATTATTTAGTAAAAATGCAGTGTATTAGTAGTGAATTGAAAAGTGAGAAATCGAACTTCTTCTCTCACTTCAAAAATCTTTTTCCTGAACAGACTGGTGTAACCACCCTTGTCGCCTGTCCGCTCCGTTGAGAGACGAACGCATGACTAGAGGGGGCAATGACCGTATGCTGCCTATGACCGGGCAATGACCTGACGGACCTCCAGCACCAGACTGTCCCGCCCACATGATTGATAGCTTTGGTAGCGCTTCGTGACCAGAGGGCCAAGGACACACATGGACCCCACCTGCAGCCAAGGTGCAATAGTTGGTCACTCAGTCATAGTATGACCGAGTGGCTGCCACCACTCTATGTGACCTGGCGCACCTGGATCTTTCTACCAGACCTCTCGAGGCTAGAGCCCCGCCTGGGATGGTTACCAGGAGATTTAGGCTAACAGGGGAGACACATGCAGCCGAGTACAGGGACTCTGCTTGGGGCATGATCGGGAACTCTGGGCTCAATCTGGAGGATTTCTCAGCAGGGGATCCTTTGTGGCTGTGAGCGAGGCTGACTTGCGACTTTGATTACTAAGAGTAGTATGAGGGGAACATGTACTGTCTACAGTTTAGATTGCTCAGGGCGAAGGGACGCGTCAGCATCGGGTTGCAACCTTCCTACTGCCATTCTGTGCCAAGACTCGCTAATCCCTCTACTGCACGCACACACGGCACCGCAGCACGCACTCACAGGCGGGCTTTGCATGGGAGAGGCCATTAGCTTACCCAAACTTCCTTATGCTTAGCCACCCCGGGAGAAAGGCTTAGCAAGCCATGAGTGAAATGATGGTGAAAGAGTGAATAATGATGAGGTTAGTTAATAGTTAATAATTAGGCCCTAAGGCAAATAGTCAGGCAATTAGGCGGCTTCACTATTGAGTAAAATACAGCAAAAGTTACGGTATCACAATTGGCTCAGCTCTCTAATTAAGCAATGGCAAATAGGCAAACCCCGGATAAGTAAAGGCGATTGGAGCACAAATTAGTAATAGGAACTTACCGGCAGCTGCACAGAGAGAGAGAGCGGCGGAGTGACCGAGGGCGGCTGTAGGCTGCAGTCAGGCAGACAGTGAAGCGGCGATGCGCTGAAGCGACGAGGCGCTGATGTAGATCAGGCGATGCTGATGATGCTGGGCGGTACCAGACCGCTGGCCGATAGACGAGCTTACTTGGGAGCTAAGGTAACTGGGCGGTATCAGACCGCGGACCGGCAGAGGTTCGTCCTACAGACGAATAGGTCAGAGGTACGTCTGACGGCAAGTCCAAAGAAAGACGAGGAGACGCACAGTCTGAGGAGACCGGAACGAAGAGTTGAGGATTCTCATGCCGAAAATCGCTTCCTTATATAGCCATCCCAGCCGCCGCTCCAAGGTCGTTTCCATGACTCCCTCTCTCTGATTAGCTGCCGGCAGAATGACGTCAGAATGAGTCATGATGAGAAGCATGAGACCAGCATAGCAACATGAGAAATGGGAGAATTGCGAAATCCGGAGGTGGGGTGGGGGATAATTGGCGCAGCGGGAGGTCGAGAAAGTGTGGCGCAAGCAAACACTGAGAACAATGGGGCTGGGGTCGAGAACAAAGGAATTGGAAATCGGGCATAATTGGGGAGAATCGAGAACAATAGAAAAGCAAACATTGGAGAAAAGGTGATAATTAGGTGCGAAAATGAGAACAATAGAAAGAGAAAATCGGAGAAAATGTGATAATTGTGGGGGTAAAGAGAACAAAAGAATCAAAAACGAGAACAATAGAAGCGGAGGTGAGGTGGGTGTCGCATGAGAAATTTGGGGAGGAGAACAATGGCGTGAGAAAAGGTTGCGCAAGAGAGGGGGATGAGTCATCGAGGGGAAGAAGGGGTCACACGACTGCGTCACCGTTTGGGAGTTTGAGAAGGGATGGGGTGACGGTGAGTGCACAAAATACTGTAAGTAGACGCAGAGAAAGGGAGGACAGCGCAGGAAAATAGGGCGAAAAGGGGCAAAAAGAGGGGAGACAGGAAGAGTGCATAGAGAATAGGGAGGCGCGCAGGGGAGATAAGGTAGAGGGGGAGGTACAAAGAGGGAGGGGGAGCTCCGGAAAGGCAAGTGTGGCGGCAGGGGAGACGGAGCCAAGGCAGCAGGGGGTGCAGCAGAGCGGGAGTCTCCAGGCCTGGTCGAAGACCTGGCCGAGTCTCAACAGCTCTGTATAGGGGGTGAACGGCGATAGGAGACACTTTCGAAAAAGTTCCCCTGCCCTATCCCGCGACCAGAGCGTGGTTACATCAATAACAACCATGAGAGTACTACGTCCCACAAACGCTTTCGAAGCGGGGATTGGCAGACTTAAACCTCAAATGCCAGATAAAGAATCAAGCTCATTGCTAATGAGATGAGAGTGAAAAGGAAAAGGAATAGACTATAAGAAGAGAGAAGAAGCGAGGGGAGGATAAGAGAAAAGATAGAAGTTAAGAAGAGAGACGATGGGGTAAGCATAAGGAGTGAGCAGATAATATTGGAGTAAGAAGCGAGAGGAGGGGAGAGAAGGGAGAAGAAAGAGTAGAAGTGAGAAGAGGGAGAGAGAAGATGGGAGAGATGAGACAGGATCGATGACAGAGGAGAGTAGAAAAGAGTGAGAAGAGAGTAGAGATGAGAGATGAAGGAGAGAGCAGAGTGCATAAAGGCGAGAGAAGAGAATAGAGGGGAGGGAGTATAGAAGAGAGAAGAGAAGAGGAGTAAGGAAAGAGAGGAATCAGAAGAGGGTAAAGAGAAGAGTACACTGAAGATTGGAGAGTACAGATGACAGAAAAGAGAGGGGATGAGAGTGAACACGATATCTGAGAGGAGAGAGGAGAGCGGAGAGAGGAGTCAGATGAGGGGAAAGAGAAGAGTACAGAGGAGAGAGGTGAGAACATACGAGTATACGAGAGTAAAAATGACAGATGAGAGAGGGAAGATGAGACTGAGAGAGCAAAGACGAGAGTGAACACACGAGAGATGGGAGAGTAGAGAGAATAGAGGATAGATAAGAAAAAAGAGATGAGAGATGAAAGGTGAGACAAAGGGAGAGAGAGAAGTGAGTGAGGAGAGAGGAGGGGAGGGAAGAGAATCGAGAGGACAGGGGAAACAGGGGAAAATATGAGAGAGAGACGAGAGAGGGGAGAGGAGAGAGAGGGAGAGATAGAGGTAGAGAGCATGCAGACAGAGATGAGAAGAGATAAGAGAGAAAAGATAAAAGAAGAGAAAGGAGAGATAGATAAGAGAGCAAAGACGAGAGAGGAGAGGTGAGGGAAGAGACGATAGAAGAGATGAGAGAGAAGAGAGGAGAGGAGAAAGACGAGAGAGTACAGAGTACAGAGGAGGGAGGAGAGGAGAAAGGAGAGAGGAGAAGTGTTCGGAGAGGGTAGAGTAAGAAGTGAGAAGAGGGGAGAGGGAAGAGAGAGTAGAGAGCAGAGAGAAGATAGAGTAGAGAGGAGAGAGAAGAGAGAGTAGAGAGCAGAAAGAAGATAGAGTAGAGAGCAGAAAGAAGATAGAGTAGAGAGCAGAGAGAAGACAGTAGAGAGCAGAGAGAAGATAGAGTAGAGAGCAGAGAGAAGAGAGAAGATAGAATAGAGAGCAGAAAGAAATGGGAAGAGATAAAACAGGAGAAAGGAGAGCAGAGACAAGAGAGGAGAGGAGAGGAGAGAAAAGAATAAGAGGGAATAGACGAGAGAAGAGGGGATAGAGGAGAAAGAGAAGAGACCACAGACCAGTGAGAAGAGAGAAAACAGAAGAGAAGGTAGAGATAGAAGTTTCTAAGGATCCAACTTCTAAGGGACACAAGGAGAGGCAGAGGCCATGAGTTTGTCTGACATTCTGCGCAGCACCCCAACCAACAATATTAATGTTTGCTTCAAATACTAATTTTACATGAATGTACTCTATTTTATGTTTAACTCTATCCTAAATTCCTAACTATTAAAAAGTTTTTGTTTAAGTATGACTTCAGATTTTAGAATACATGCAAAAATATTTCTAGGGATTGGAGTTCCCTGGGTTCAAAATCTGCGGGTTTCCAACAGCTTGTAGATATATAGATAGGTTGGTAGGTAGGTAGGTAGGTACATAGTTTTGATTTTTAGTATATTAGACTAGCATATCAATTCCCCCTTTGGGGTAGAAAAACACGCTTCTAATATCTTAGAAAATAAAAAACTATTAAACGGAATAACACTATGTTCTGTTATCACTATTATCACGCTATGTTTTCACCTAGATACCCCCCTATATAATTCCTTATAAGTAGTATGAGTTTATGCAACTCTGCCGCACTTGTACTGCGGAGATAGGCAGTAATGTAAAATGATAGGAGGGCGTAAAAGAGCCAGCTGAGATAGCCAATGGAAATAAGGGGCGTGGGGTAGGTGTGCGATTGGCTGGGTGGTAAAACGCTTATTCAACTCTGCCGCTTTGTGGGGCAGGTAGCAAAGCAAATAATTGGAAGGTTTTGGAATAGCAGAGTAAACAAATTAAAAACAAGGTAGGCATAGCGTGGAAACGTCCACCTCAATTTGTGCCTGGCCTTATCAACTCCTCGGCGTCCCCACTGTGCTTATCCAATAGCATGCCTATGCAACTCTGCCGCACTATTTGTCAGTGCGGAGTGAAATAGATAAGAGAGAGAGGCTCTGGTCTTCTTGGGTGTCTGCCTCTGGCGCACTGGCATTGTTAATAAATGAGCAATAAACTTTGTAACGGGTTGTGTTGTGGGGTGGGCTTCTTGCTGCTCTGATATGATTGGAGGGGGTAGTGAATATTATAGTACGAGCGTACGAGCGTACTTGTATTATAGCATATAATAATACATAAATAAAAAATACGAGAAGAAATAAACAAGATAAAGACCCTTAGTGGTTCATATATATATACCAATATGCACTATATGCACTATGCACTATGCACTATCCATATACTAAAAATTATGCACTATATATAGATATACACATGTATATATGCATATATATGAACGCATCCAACGAGGACGTTCGAGTGATGCTATAAAATCTCTGTGTGGAAGAACTAGAGATTGGTACACCTTTCGAACAAGCAGGCGTATCGCAAGATTCTAATGTGCGCTGTTGCCGTCTGGCTCATGTTAGACGCCTAACATGTGATGCGTTTGCTAATAAACTTGACTCTCATGCCTACTCTGTAGCGTTACGTGAAATTGACGGCAATTGTGTCATTAGCAACACTCATATTGCCCTGATGCCTCACGCACAACTATCGTTTTCATAAACGATGTGCGATTCGTGAGAAAGATTGTTTGCTTCCGTGAGCACTTCTTGTTCTGCTAGAGTAATGTTTAGATTCCTGTTTTGTTATATAAGTTTATATATTTTTGTAATTACAAAATATTCAAATATTCACCTGCTTCTCATAGCGTCAGTCTGTAACGAACTTAAGCCTTTATTCGTTATTAATACGCACATAACGAGTAATTAGCAAACAAAAAATGGGAAATCCGCGTAAAAACAAAGCCCAACTGTGACTTGCCGACAAAACCACCAGCAGCCAATAATTATGAAGGTCGAATAAACTGAAAAAGCGAAGAGATCAACCCAACGCTTACTTAACTGGGAGTCCTTTGTGATAACTTACAATTAGTCGTCGGGTTCCATTCTTTTACCAAAAAGTACAGTAAATCACACTAAAGGGACTGGTGTGGTTTCTCAAAGTGTTTGACTTAGCACTTAGACCCAATTTGTTGTTATTTGTTGCTGGTGGAGTAGCTCTGGAGTAGTCTAGTGTGTGCCTGCCGTGTGTATGTGGGGTGTGAACCGGAGGGTTGCGCTCGGCTGCCTCGTGCGGGTCTGAATGGTTCGGAGCGGGCCGTTAGGCGTCTGCGGATCGGCTATGGGCGGCGTGAATCGCCTGGTCGCTGCGCGGAGATAGTCGGGGCCTTCGGCGGTCGTCGGCGCGGTGGCTGCTGGTCTGGCTCGTGCTGGCGCTGGCCTGGTCGGTGGCGCTGTCGGCTCGTTTGCAGTGGTCACGTGTCCATCTGCAGCTGCGTCGTGACTGAGTTTTATTCCAGCAGGTTGCGTCATCACAACCATTTGCATTTGCATTCGTTTTTTTTTAGTTGTGACTCGAAGTAACGCTCATTTCAATAGTTCGTTCAAATATCTCAATTCGTTCAAATATTTTTTTTCATTTCGGTAATGTAATATATGTCGTTCGAATAGTCGCTCCTAGTTTGATTCAGATTCGTAAAGTAAAGTAAGTCATATTGATACATGTTTTTTCGAGTAAGGATGTCCGATCAGTGTTACGTTGTCGTGACTTTCAGTAGTATGCTTAGCGTTCTTTTTTGGTGGAGGAGCGGGTGTGACGGTGTTGTGTCACGAGGTCGTTAACACCTTTCATTTTTAGGTTCTATCTGATTTTGAGGTTTCTATTTGAAATCAGTTTTATTTAAGTAAATTGGAGGTTTTGCGACTATTGGTTCGATATTATTTAATATATAAATTCGCTCTTTAAGTTGTATTAATTATTCTGTACTCGTAGCTATTGTTAGTGTTTTTCTAGTTAGGCATCTTAGGTTTAAGTGCACCGGAGTTTCCCGCCAATTTGAATTGTCGCGCGCTCGTTTTTTTGTAACGCTTCGCGTGGCTTGGTCTCATACCATTCGTGTGGATGTGCAATCTAATTAAATAAACAGCTAATAATTAACTTCGTAACAGCTAATAATTAACTTCGTCACAGTATTGAATGCACTGACGCCAACAAGCAGCCGTTTAATGGTGTCAACGGGCAGCCGCTGAATGGTGGCAACGAGCAGCCGCTGAATGGTGTCACCGAGCAGCCGCTGAATGGTGTCAACGATCAGCCGCTGCCTGACGCCAACGAGCAGCCGCTGAATGGTGTCAACGGGCAGCCACTGCCTGGTGTCAACGTCGAGCAGCTTTCAAGAATCAACATTGGTGAACAGATGGCCTAGCCAAACATTATTGAAGAACCGGCTGGATTGGATTCCCTGATGGAGGTATTGGGAGACGGTGCATTGGAAGCTGCTAACAATGTCGTAACTCGATACCAGCTGCAACTCGTGCTGCCACCAGTAATTGGAGCTAGATATATTGTAAAAATTGAAAATGACAGCATTATTTTTGTGTCTCGTTGAGTAAGCGAATTATTGGTCACGCTTTAAATGTGAAAACGTATTGTGGTGTCTCTTAAAAGTCAGTTTTACCTTAATTATTTTACTTAAAAAAACCTTAATTTTTTACTTTAAAATATACTTAAGCTTTTATTTGATTTACAATAAGCCGACAAATGTTTTTTGTTTTAATTAATAGCGATTATCAAAGCCAGATATAATATTATGGGCAGCATAGCTTTTAGTAGTATCAAGTACAATTAAATAAGCCCATCATGTAATTGTCGACTCAACTATGAATACAAGTTTTTGCATTAATATTTCGGGTGTTTGAAACTTACCTGCTGTCTCTGTGGCTGAACACCTTGAAAGTTTGACAAATATAAGTTTAAAGTTTTACAGTCTGATATGATTCAGTAGTTTATTTTGGATGAACATGTTAGATCTTGTGTTTTTTTATTTCATTTTACATATGTACATTGATTTCATGTAGTATAGTCAGCATACTGTAAGGAAAAGCAAATATTTACAGTATAAAATTTTGAATAATGAATCTAAATTTTATCGCACTTTGACGCTGCATCTTACAGCCGAATAACGGTCGTTAATAGTAACTGAATGACAGGACCGGTGATATGGACTGGGTCAACCTGACAGATTCTTCCGAAGATGCATCGGAGTCGGCTCAGAATTTGTTGAAGCTTGAATCTCGGGAAGATTTGTCGGATTCAGCTGAAACTTTGTCAGAATCTGCTGCCGATTTGTCAGAATCTGTTGACGGCTTGTCAGAATCTGCTGACGATTTGTCAGATTCTAGTTCCACCGAAGATTCAGATTCAATCGATGTCTCACATCTCTGCAACTACAAGATCCTTGCATTCGACAGACGCAGCAATAGTAGTTTAACTTCTAGATGTTCAGAAGACAGCGCAAGTGAAAGCGGTGGCTTTAACAGCTTCAACAGCGGAAGCGGCGGTGGAAGCGGCGGTGGAAGCGGCAACGGAAACGAAAAAAGGGGGGGATAACAAAAAAACCCATAGGCCAACAGGTGACTCAGCCCGCTGGAGCTAGGTGCACAGGCACCGCAAAAGTGCACAACACAACACCCCGCCTCCCAACAAAAGGAAGAAGCTGATACGAGCCAGTAACGCAGATTGCAGAAACGAATGACAACGAATGACACCACAGCTGCACAACCTGCACCGCACTTGGGCGACGGGTTCCACGCCTGCCTGACCTACATGACTGACAACACGCGTACATGAAATCGATGGGAACACGAAATAAAGCAAACAGTTGAATCAATGATGACAAAAGGAACTACCATGTGATACCGCAAAAATTCGAACGTTGACAACGCAAAAAAACTTGAATGCTAGTGACGCAAAAAGATTTATGGAATTCTGACACCAATGATTTAACGATGAACGACGCAAAAGGGTTTAATGATAAAGGATCAGAGCTAGTCACCGTTCTCCACCGCACTGTCCCTCTGCACATCCTTGCCGAGTCGGCTGCCCTTTCTCGTCCCTGCGCCGTTGACTCTCGATAGCTGGCCTGGGTACGGGGTTCCGGCGCTGGCGTCTGCGTCACCAGATTTAAAGCTTCTGCCCGGTGACCGCTTGGCGTCCGCTGGAACCCGCTTGGCCTGGGACCATCAGTTGAGTGGAGCACGCCACTGCTGCTCACCCGGCCGCCGCCATGGCTACCCACACTGGACGACCAAGTGCTCGCCAACCGTGCACCTCCCGCCTTCAGTCTCCCGGCTGCCTCTCTACCTAACCCTCATACCACCCGTACGGTAACCCAACAGCATACGACTAATATGGAAAATAGGATACACGCACCAGCACGAGGGACAGGGAAACGAACAACCGGACCCGCACGACGGGGCCCGCACCCCCAGCACAACCCACACTCACACTCTACTAGCAACTCGCACGCCACCACCCGAGCACACCAGCGCAGCAGCCTCCTCACGTGACCGGCTTGCAGCAGATCGTACTGCTCAACCACCGCGTTCACCGCTCTCACCGCCTTTCTCAACCGCTCCACCTTCCAACCCCGGCGTCGACCGCGGCCCTTTGACCACGTTACCGACAGATCACGCCGCAAGAACTTCAGCACCTGAACCAGCGCGGCCGTGACGTATCTTCGGGGCTCTTCCCCTCGCGCTACGAACATCTCGCACAGACGCCTCATCGCCTGCCAAATCTCCACCTCTTCGCCAGCTAGCAGAGCTTCTCTCAGCTTCTTCCGCAGCTCCCCAAACTCTACAGACGTTGGCAACACCAATCGTTCCGGGTCTACCACTTGTCGCCCTGCCAACACCAGCTTCCACGCTAGGACATCCGGTATGTCTTCCAACTCCGATTCCATCTCGCTGTCACCCTCCTCTTAGTCGTCGCTGATCCAAATATAGTCGCGTTCTGGAGCTGTCCCCGGTGCGTACGCCCGCTCGCACTGCTCGCGAAAAGGGGATGTCAACTTAAGCACCAGAATGGAGCCCGAAGTTCAGCTCCGGACCAAACCGACTGAAATCGATAACTTGTCCGCCCAGACGACTAGAATCGCCGAGACATCCCATCCGGCTCCCTTCATTGGGGTCCCAGGGGATAAAGGGGATAAATTGGGGATCTCATGTCAACTTAAGGCTCTGGAATGGAGCCCGAAGTTCAGCTCCGGACCAAACCGACTGCAATCGATAACTTGTCGGCCCAGACGACTAGAATCGCCGAGACATCCCATCCGGTTTCAAGTGACGAAGCTCTATTCAATTCGAATATCGCATTAGCGGGTGTATTTTATTTCAGCTATTATACATTGATTGTTAAATAATAAAAATGATTTGCTCGTATCGAAACCTGTTAAAATGCCGACCTGGAAACTCAGTTTGAAAAAATTAACTTGTAAATTCGTTTGGTTATTAGTAAGCAGAACTTTTGACGATAAACCGAAACCATGTATATTGGTAAAATAAAGAATATCACGCAAGGCTGTACAAGTTATGACGTAATGGATACAAAGCATATCATGCAAAGCTGTACAAGTTATCAAAGTAATAAAAACAAAGCATGTCATGCAAAGCAGCACACGTTTTTAAGCAAATAAAGTAACGCCTCTCACGCAAAGCTTAGTAAAATCATAATTGCAAAAGTTTCTCAGTCCTAAGAAACGGTTTTTGGGTTTAAGTTCTTTGCTTCAGTAAAAAAAGCTAATTGTGAGTCTAAAAGAAATTGAAACAACTAATTCAAAGCTTTTGTTATTTGATGTCAGTCTGAATTATCTTCACATGTAACCTATGGTACGTAAAGAATGCGTGATATGACATTGTTTCTTAATCTGCATGTCCTTTAAAATCTACAATACAAAACGTACAGTACACTCGCTTAAAACAATTGTATTTTCGCTAAAAATGCTTTTACGAGTTTAAAAGTGCAACGAGCACGATGCACTCAGGCTCACGTACGAACGGGTTATAGTCTGACGTAACTTTCATGTCGTCAATATTCGTCCACACACAGCTCAGTACGCTTGCTGTGAAATGTCCCGATTTCAGTCGGTTTCCATGGTGTGATATTGTGGCCACTGGCTTACCAAGTGTAGAAACACCCCTGACCTTGAAGAAAAGCTTACAGGAGTTTGAAGCTTTAGGTGGCCATCCATACTAGCACGATCAAGATAAATCAGGGTAAACTTTCCAGGTGTTACTACGATCTCTCGATTACAATCGCCCAGGCAATTGGCGTCCGAACATTTCACTACTTGAGGAGCGACAAAAGCGCAGAAGATTTTGTCTAAACTGACAATTGAGCGCTCAAATTGACAGAGAGGAATGCAAATCACTCTGTTATCGATTGTGCCAACAGGAACTTCAGCACTTGTGCGCTGGCAATCCCGACAAGTTTGAATGAGTGAAAATTCTGTGAAAGTATCTGATGACAGAAATTCCAGATGTATTAGAAGCGTTTGAACAAATTCGTTGACGCAATGGTGCTGATTTGTTTGAAATGAATCTGGATGTTGCAACCGAACTGCCGTTAACAGTGGAGTGACTGTTGCAGACCGCTGTTGCATCTCCGTCAGAAGACGAAGCAGCTCTCGATGCTAGTCGTTGCTAGTCTCTTTTAAAATGCATCCATTAGAATGCAGGCAGAGAAACAATTGCACTGCTGCATTTACGTAGCACTGCAGGCCATTATTTGGCAACCCAAATAACTTCTTCGGCGAATTCAATGAACCAGTAGCATTTAAACTGTGCCTCTGTTCATCTTGCTGCGATTCAGCACTGTCTCTGCGAGGTGCATTTGGAGCTGGATGACCACCAGATTGATCATTGTAAAGATTGGCAATCAGTGCTTTTGGCAAAGCACTGTCAATAAATCGGAAGCTGCTGCCGCACATGTTGTAGCTTTCGGGGTGATATGCATAACAGCCTAGCATTCTAACCACAGCCATAACATGACTGTCACACCCTGCTGTCCTGCTTCCGGCCTTTAAGGATGAAAAGTAGCCATGCAGACGCAGCAGCCCCGAGTCACGAACTCCGAATCGGTTACCACTTGCAGTTTCGCAAATACGAAGGACAACTCGGTAAGTTTTTGACCGATGACGGGAATGAAGAACGGCTAAATATATCCAAGATGGCCTCCATTCTCCAAACTTACTGCTCCACCCCTTTGGTGGCGCTCGCTGATGAAACTTCCAGCATTTTAAATGGCTTGGCAGTTCAGAAATCAACAATTCGAAATCGCGCCACGAGTCTCCAGCGTAGCTACTGAGCACCTCATGAACTCTGACGTTTTCGATGTAGCGTTTTGACTGAAGAACGTGGTATGGGCCGATGCTAAGCTCTTCCAGATTTCTTTCGTCAACGCTGGGGAACCCTGAACTTTCAGGGTCCAGGGGATCCACTGCTGTCCATTTTCGGGTAGAACTCGTTGGCTCGTTGGTTGACCTTAGCTCCCAAGTAAGCTCGTCTATCGGCCAGCGGTCTGGTACCGCCAGCATCATCAGCATCGCCTGATCTACATCAGCGCCTCGTCGCTTCAGCGCATCGCCGCTTCACTGTCTGCCTGACTGCAGCCTACAGCCGCCCTCGTCACTCCGCCGCTCTCTCTCTCTGTGCAGCTGCCGGTAAGTTCCTATTACTAATTTGTGCTCCAATCGCCTTTACTTATCCGGGGTTTGCCTATTTGCCATTGCTTAATTAGAGAGCTGAGCCAATTGTGATACCGTAACTTTTGCTGTATTTTCCACATAGTGAAGCCGCCTAATTGCTGACTATTTGCCTTAGGGCCTAATTATTAACTATTAACTAACCTCATCATTATTCACTCTTTCACCATCATTTCACTCATGGCTTGCTAAGCCTTTCTCCCGGGGTGGCTAAGCATAAGGAAGTTTGGGTAAGCTAATGGCCTCTCCCATGCAAAGCCGCCTGTGAGTGCGTGCTGCGGTGCCGTGTGTGCGTGCAGTAGAGGGATTAGCGAGTCTTGGCACAGAATGGCAGTGGAAGGTTGCCCGATGCTGACGCGTCCCTTCGCCCTGAGCAATCTAAACTGTAGACAGTACATGTTCCCCTCATACTACTCTTAGTAATCAAAGTCGCAAGTCAGCCTCGCTCACAGCCACAAAGGATCCCCTGCTGAGAAATCCTCCAGATTGAGCGCAGAGTTCCCGATCATGCCCAAGCAGAGTCCCTGTACTCGGCTGCATGTGTCTCCCCTGTTAGCCTAAATCTCCTGGTAACCATCCAGGCGGGGCTCTAGCCTCGAGAGGTTGGTAGAAAGATCCAGGTGGCCAGGTCACATAGAGTGGTGGCAGCCACTCGGTCATACTATGACCGAGTGACCAACTATTGCACCTTAGTAGTATACATTTGTACGCTTCTAGACCAGAGCCCTAATCAAACAGGCGATTTGAAGGGTTAGAGGGGGGACACGAGGGGAACCAAA
>NIVC01002038.1:0-152059 GCA_002269645.1 Macrostomum lignano | reverse complement strand
GATGATAATGGAGTTTGGTTCAACGTGGAATCATTTATTCATCCCGTTTCTTGCTGTTCCAAATTGGAGAGAAAATAATTGTTGCACCCCAAACCCCAATATATTATCCTTTAAATCAATATAGAGTCCAATCAATTTATATTAGGATCGTAGATGAAAGTGATAGGTTAATAAGCCTGGGGTTATAAGTAGTAGTATACATTTGTACGTTTCTAGATCCGTCACTTATCAAACGGGTGATTTGAAGGGCTAATAATGGGGGGACGCGAGGAATTGTTTGGAAGTGTTAGTAGTATTGGGTAGTGTTAGTAGTATTGTGTAGTGTTGGGGGTGTTGGGGGTATTGGGGTGTTTTAATTGTGTTGAGGGTGTTTAGATGTGTTTTTTGGTTCCCCCCTCGTGTCCCCCCTCTAGCCCTTCAAATCGCCTGTTTGATTAGGGGCTCTGGGTCTAGAAGCGTACAAACGTATACTACTCACCTTGGCTACAGGTGGGGTCCATGTGGGTCCTTGCCCTCTGGTCACAAAGCGCTACCAAAGCTATCAATCATGTGGGCGAGACATTCTGGTGCTGGAGGTCCGTCAGGTCATTGCCCGGTCATAGGCAGCCTACGGTCATTGCCCCCTCTGGTCATGCGTTCGTCTCTCTACGGAGCGGACAGGCGACAAGGGCGGTTACATCAATTTACTTTATTTATTCATTTAGACATTTATTCAACTCATAAAGTGTACACTTATTATATTTTTAACTCGGGGGACTGCGAACAGTTGATTATCTTGAAAAGAAGATTGCAGGAAATAATAGCATTGAGTAGTGCAAATAAGTATAAACTGCATGCATTTATAAATTTGTTTTGTTAACACCTGAATAAATAAGACTAAATGGTTACAAAAATTGTCAAAACCTTACTTAGCTGAATAAAATTAGACAAAATCAAACAGAACTGAATTATCCATTGAGTCTCATCAGTCTTATCCAACCTCCAGCTCAGTCTTCAAAACGCAGCTTAGACACCTTCATTGTTTCCTGCCTGCGCAGAGGATATGGCAGTTTCCGCTTCGATTGTTCTCCACCTCAGCGGCATGAGCCCGAATCGGTACCACACGGGATCCTGCTGCAGGTCCGTGTCCTCCGCCGGGATGTTCCAGTCGATGTGCCGGCTCTGGCCAAAGGTGTGGAAGTCACAGCCTCGATGTCGGTTGTCATCTCCGATGGTGAGCCGACCTTCTCCTCGCCTTCAGCAGCCTCAGTTTTGACTGGCAGTATGACGGTGGCGTCTTCGTTCTCATCTTCGGATGAGCTCAGATCGTACTTCGCCCGCGCCTTGGTAGGGCTCTGATGGCTGCTGGTCTATCCAGTCCGAAGTCTGCCACAGCTTCTGCCAGAGCCTCGGAGACAGCGGCACGGTGTTGCGCTTCATAAATTCATCACAGCAGTCCTCAGGCAGCCGCTTCAGCCAGATGAGGCCATCCTTGACTTGAACAAATTTGTCCAAGCCCAGCTTGATGACCTTGACCTCGTTATTCAGAGCCGACTTCACCAGGGAGCGCTTTGACTCCTTTAGCTTCGTCCACTGCTGCACATTCAAGTTGAAACCAGGAACACCAGGCTTGAGGCTTGCTGTGCTGCCATGTCGGTAAAACTTCCTGATCGCAATGTATTCCTGGCCTTCGAATTCTTCGACCTGCACTCTGTAACCTTCACTAATATCCATAGTTCACACAAAATCTTGTGAAAAACTTGTGAAATCGAATTCAAGAAAAATAGATTTACCGTTGAATTTAAAAATCGGGGGCTTATATACCCTCAAAGCGGAGTGGGGTGGGTGTCAGAATGAGCACCCACCCCATTTTTTGCTCATTCGGCATCAAGCAGCGGCTGCTCGTCGGCATCAGCCACACAACCCTTTTAAGTTTATTGCTCATTTAATAACAATGCCAGGGGGTCAGAGGCAGACACCCAAGAAGACCAGAGCCTCTCTCTATCTACTTCACTCCACTGACAAATAGTGCGGCAGAGTTGCATAGACATGCTATAGGATAAGCACAGTGGGGACGCCGAGGAGTTGCATAGGCCAGGCACAAATTGAGGTGGACGTTTTCACGCCATGCCTACCTTGTTTTTAATTTGTTTACTCTGCTATTCCAAAACCTTCCAAATCTTTGCTTTCTACCTGCCTCCCCCAGTGCGGCAGAGCTGCATAAGCGTTTCACCACCCAGCCAATCGCACACCTACCCCACGCCCCTTATTTCCATTGGCTATCTCAGCTGGCTCTTTTACGCCCTCCTATCCTTTTACATTACTGCCTATCTCCGCAGTGCAAGTGCGGCAGAGTTGCATAAATTCATACTACTCTTATACTATGCCTTAAATAACTTTTGCTATCCCTTTGATATCTGTAGCTATCTCTTGAAATCCACTGCTATCTATTGACATCTCTAGCCAGCCCATCGATATATCTATCTAGCTATCTCTTGCAATTTTCCATTGATATCCCTGCTCTCTCCACGAACTGGCATGCCATTCTCTCGAAATCGGGCTACCCCTTGAAAAATCACATCACATGCAATCTGCTGGAACTCTCACGATATACCAGAAAATCTCAAACTATCCCCCGGAAACGCTTTATCCGGAACTTTCTATATACTAAAAATGAAAATCTTTTTTTCTAGAGATCACCTCGACATTTTATGCTTTACCTATAAATCTAGAACACATCATGTCGTTCCCTCAATATGTCAAGCTACTCCCTTTAAAATCGTCCTACCTGCTAGATAACTTCTGCTATCCTCTCGATAAACCATGTCGTCCCCTCGACAATTCATGCAAATACTTCAATAAATCATGATCTCCCCTTGACATCTCAGCAATTCCCTTAAGACTTGACATCTCAGCAATTCCCTCAATAAATCATGATATCCCCTTGACATCTCAGCAATTCCCTCAATAAATTATGATCTCCCCTTGACATCTCAGCAATTACCTTTTAAGCCTTGAAATTGACATTTCTGTCATTTCCCCAAGCCTATACATCTCAGCAATCCCTCAAGACTTGACCTCTCAGTAATTCCCCCAAGCCTACACATCTAAGCAATCCCCCAAGACTTGACATCTCAGGAATTCCTCCCCAAGCCTTGACATCTCAGCAGCTCCTTCTTCAGCCTTGATATTTCAGCAATTCCCCCTAAGCTTAGACATCTCAGCAATTCCCCCATAAGCCTTGACATCTGCAAAGTTCCCTCTTAAGCCTTGATATCTCAGAAATTCCCCACAAGTCTTGGCGTCTCAGAAGTTCCCTCTTGAGCCTTGACATCTCAGCAATTCCCTCTTGAGCCTTGACATTTCAGCAATTCCCTCTTGAGCCTTGACATCTCAGCAATTCCCTCTTGAGCCTTGATATCTCAGAAATTCCCTCTTGAGCCTTGACATTTCAGCAATTCCCTCTTGAGCCTTGACATCTCAGCAATTCCCTCTTGAGCCTTGATATTTCATGACATCTCTGCGATTACCTCTTAAGCCTTGACATCTCAGGAATTCCCCACAAGCCTTGACATTTCAGAAATTCCCTCTTAGGCCTTGAAATCTCAGCGATTTCCCCTAAGCCTAGACTTAGACATCTCAGCAATTCCCCCATAAGCCTTGACATCTGCAAAGTTCCCTCTTAAGCCTTGATATCTCAGAAATTCCCCACAAGTCTTGGCGTCTCAGAAGTTCCCTCTTGAGCCTTGACATCTCAGCAATTCCCTCTTGAGCCTTGACATTTCAGCAATTCCCTCTTGAGCCTTGACATCTCAGCAATTCCCTCTTGAGCCTTGACATCTCAGCAATTCCCTCTTGAGCCTTGATATTACATGACATCTCTGCGATTCCCTCTTAAGCCTTGACATCTCAGGAATTCCCCACAAGCCTTGACATTTCATAAATTCCCTCTTAGGCCTTGAAATCTCAGCGATTTCCCCTAAGCCTAGACTTAGACATCTCAGCAATTCCCCCATAAGCCTTGACATCTGCAAAGTTCCCTCTTAAGCCTTGATATCTCAGAAATTCCCCAAAAGCTTTCACTTTTTTTCAAAAATTCCCTCTTAAGTCTTGACATCTTAGCGATTCCCCCAGTAAGTCTTGACATCTTAGCAATTCAATCTGAAGCCTTGAAATCTCACCCGTTGGAAAAGTTATGCACCTGTGTAGGCATAAAAGGTGAGAGAGATGCACAAAAGAGGCACTTTGGTGGCCTATTTCGTCCATGTTTTGGAAATGCACCTGAGTGCACCTTTTATGCCTAAATGTCACCAATATTTTTGAATAGAGGCATGAAAGGTTTAAAATCGGTGAAGGGGTCAGGCACTAGGTAGGCACCTTCACCGCGGCGCACCTTTTGTTCACTTTTCACTCCACCAATACCCCCAATTCCTACTTTGTTCACCTTTTGTGCCTCCAATGCACACTGTGCACCTTTAATGCACATAATTCCCCTATGACACCTGTGCCCCTACCGCCTATTTCATGCCTTAAATTCACCTTTTGACCCTGCAGAGGCACTCAGGTGAACACGCAGTGCACAAGTGAAACAAAATAGGCTTTAAAGAGGCGAAAGCGAGGCAGAAGGTGCAAAACTCTTCAACTTTTATGCCTACTTTAGAAAATCAAAATCAAACGGGTCAGCAATTATTGATAATCCCCAAGACTTGACATCTCAGCAATCTCTCCTGAGCATCCCCCAAGAGCAAGCGTCCTTCCGATAGCAAGCATCCCCTGATAGAAAGTACCCCAAGCAAGATAGTGAAACAATTTCATCAGCTAGTACCATAATTGCTTTATTATCTAGTGCAAGAATTCTTTTATAATTTCAAATTTCAATAAAAATTCTTTAATAAACTACTTAAACGCTCGAAGCTTCTTACGATAGCCATGAAATTTAATATATCTAGGCAAGAACATAGTGTGTTGTATTCGAGGCGTTTAATACTTTTAAATTTCCAAATATACTAAAAGCGTGTTTTTCTTTCCTTAAAAGGGGAATTGGTTGTTAGTTCTCTCATAAACCTTGAACTCTTAGCAATTTCCCCTCCAAGCCTTGACATCTCAGCAACTCCCACTTAAGCCTTGAAATCTCAGCAATTCCCTCTTAAGCCTTGATATCTCAGCAATTCTCCCACAAAGTCTTGAAATCTCAACAATTTTCCCCCTCAAGACTTGACATCTAAGCAATTCTTTCTTAAGCCTTAGCATCTGAGCAGTTCCCACCAAGACTTGACATCTCATAAATTCCCTCTTAAAGAGCTGCTATGAGATTATTGCAAAGCTGTTATGAGATAATTGGAGAGCAATTATGAGATTACTGCAAAGCTGCTATGTGATTATTGAAAAGATGCTATGAGATTATTGCAACTATGAGATTATTGAGAAAGCTACTATGACATCATCACCGCATAAAAATTTCACATTGAATGAACCGAGTCCTTTGAAAATTGATCCAGCCAATCAGCCGGAAAGTTGCACTTCACGGACAGACAGA
This sequence comes from Macrostomum lignano, assembly GCA_002269645.1. Taxonomy (NCBI): domain Eukaryota; kingdom Metazoa; phylum Platyhelminthes; family Macrostomidae; genus Macrostomum; species Macrostomum lignano. The sequence continues at coordinate 146,544 of NIVC01002038.1, read as the reverse complement.
CATAGTTAAATAGATTTTTTATATAGATGTCAATATAATTAAAGAGAGATGTGTGTAAAATTCGAGCTAAATTCATTGCGCTGTCAAATTCCGACATTAACTTAACTTTCTGCTACAACTTTATTATGTCTTCTGTCGTACTCGATAAGAGGAACTATTCTGTTATAATCATTGAACAAAGCTTCTGTCTGCTGTTGCACTTGATAGAGGAACTGCTAGCTACTACGTTTTCCTCTGTCTTCTGTTTTTCTCAATAAGAGTAAATCTTCAAATTGAAAATTGTAATAAAAGTCCATGCGTATGGAGTCTTCTCGGAAAAATTATTGCATTGCTGCTCTCGTGCCGGGTGAAAAGATGGAATATTTACATGGAATTATGACAAGGACAACATCAGTTATCAAATTCTCTTCGCAAAAATCATCTACGAGCACCTGTGAACGATTTAGCTTCGTCTTCAGTGATGACACGACGGACATTAAAGTCACTGTGTTTGGCGAAGACATTCAGTCACTCCGCAATGACGTTTGTCGAGATGGTGAGGTCGTACGTATCTCTGGTGGCAGAGTTATAGTCGCCAACAGAGAGTGGAACACCACTGAAAACCAGTACGAGCTGATTGTCAATGTTGGCAAGGGTGTGGCAAGCCCTATAATACCATCTGAAGAACAAGTGACGCGTCAGGGAATGCATTGTATCCTGATATCGGACCTAGGTTGCATGGAAATGCAAAAGTGAGTGGTTATTTTTTATATAAGAGCAAAGTGTAGCTACTATTTTGGAGCCCCTTGGAACACAGCTTCCGTTTTTATACGGTTTTATTTATTTATTTATACGCAAAAAAGATAGATAATAATTTATACGGTTTTATCTACAACATTATGTAGATAAGGCTAAGGTAGAGAAGTTGATTTTTTGGTTATTATACTGTGACGTTGCTAGTTTAAGTGGTCCCGCAAAAGGGCCGTTGGACTGCTGTTTCTCTATAGTTTCAACTCTTCAGTTTCACCGTTTCGACTAAACTTTTCCATTTGTTTATTGCGACGTTTACTTGTAGTAGTGCCCAACGATGTTGTGGCAATTTCTAATTCACTGTATATTTTGCTATCCTCTCTCGCGACCGTATAATTTTGGCACGATCGATAATTTCAAGTTCTCTCGCCAGCCAATGAAAACTCTCCGTGTTTACGCTACCCCCTCTACGCTCCTTTATTAACCCCCCGCCTGGCGGCGGGCACTCCTCACCCTCGGCTCTTGTCTGTCCCTTCCTGCCTGTCCTTGGCCTTGTGTGTGTTTTTGCGGCCTTGTTTTCCTTCTCTCTGTCTGGCTGCCTCGAGCCTCCTTACCTCACGCCACGGTTGACGCCAACCTCGCCACTGCTCATCTGCCTGCCTACTACGTCTCACTGCCTTCACTGTGCTCATTGCCATTGCTCATCACGTTACGTCGCCATTACATCACTCGTCTGTCGCTTGAACTCATATCCAATTTATCTTCAAAAAGAAACCATTGTTGCAGCCGCCAGTGCCCAGAAAGCCATAGTTTGTTATTTGCCAGTAACAACCAAACTTACTATTTATATTGATAATAAAAACGACTACGGCAGTTTCCTGCCCTTATTGCCAAGTGCTCCGCTACACCATCCACTTCGCCTAAGTTGACTTCAACTTATTTTGGGACTGAAACGGCCCTTTTAAGGGTCACAGCCAACATCAAATAACGTGACATAATTTTGGAGGTCCCACCGAGACTCCTACTCAGCCCTGCCAGCTCGCAACTAAGCACCACCGAGACTCCTACTCAGCACTGCCGGCTCGCAACTAGATCAGCGCCATCAAGACTTCGTCTCAGTCCTGCCAGTTCGCAACCAAGCACCAGCGAGACTTCTGCTCAGCTCTGCCGACTCGTGACTGAGCACCTGCCTGCCTGTGCCACGTCTGAGGTTCGGTCCGCAAGGCTGCGAGAGCCTGTGCCACGCCTGAGGTTCGGTCCGCAAGGCTGCGAGAGCCTGTGCCACGCCTGAGGTTCGGTCCGCAAGGCTGTGAGAGCCTGTGCCACGTCAGGCCCAGGGGTCCTGATCGTCACTGGTCGTCGCCCTGAGCAACGCGCGCTGTCAACTGCGTTGAGCTCGAGCTTACGCTCTGCCAAGATAGCTCCGCTGCGTGTGCCAAGCCACGCCAGGTTACGCTGTGCGCTGATTGTTTGTAGGGACTATTGCCTGACAGTTAGTCTGGGTGGTTTGCGTGATAGGACTTTCCCCTATTATAGGCTTTTTGTGGTTTGCCCCTGTCAGGCACGTATTTTTGTTAGTAGGACGCAATCTCTCTCATCTCTCTCGCGTCATCAACCTCAATTCGTTTTCTCTGGAGTCTTATTTTCGTTCACGCTTGGTTCACTCATCTCGCTCAACCTTGCACAATGTCCGACAACGGGGACAACCATGCCGCAGCGTCATTGGCTGACGGAGATGCCGTCGTGCCAGATCAGGACGCAGTCGATGCCGGCGAGCAGCCAGCAGGCGCAGCTGCTGCCGCCGCGCCAGCTCCTAGTGAGCAACTCTTGTTGACTCAAACCTTAGCCTCTCTTCACCGGATGCTCGAAGAGCGTCTCGCCGTTTCCTCGCCGTCAACGCCAAATCCCTCGCCGCCTGCGAAGCCAGACATACGCCTTCGCCCTCCAATAGCTTACCAGCCGAAGATGAACTTTGATACGTGGGAAGCTCAGCTTACTTCGTATCTAGCCACTTGCCGCGTTCCTGAGGACCAGAAGTCCGCCATTCTCGTATCCTTGCTGTCAGCCGAATGCCAAGAGGTATATCTTAACTACCGGTGTGACCAGTTGCCTTTCGAATCTGCGCTTTGGTTGCTCAGGGAAAGGTACACCGATGCCAAGAAGAAGGACAAGGCCTACGTAGAATTAGTTGCTGCCGCCCAATCTCATAATGAGCAAATGTCTGACTTCTTTGACAGACTGGTCTCCTATTCTAGACTAGCGGGTCTCTCGCTCGCTGAAGCGAAGCCCCTACTCAAGGCCAGATTCTGCCATGGGCTGAGGGATAAGGACCTCGCCGAAAAGCTCCTCTTATGGGATCAGGAAACCGACAGTGCCACCTCTGCAGAAGAGCTGATGCAGAAGGCCAAAGATCTTGTCGGAGTCCGCCAGCTTCTGAATGTGCCTTCTACTATAGCCAAGGTTCGTGCCATAGAACCTGACGCTGAGAAGAAAGCGTTAGAACAGAGGGTCGCCGAGCTTGAGAAGATGGTGACCGACCAAGCCAATAGATTAAGCCAGACTACTCCGCCTGTCACCACCAATCAGGGGCCCACTCGCAGAGAGCCCACTGGGGGCCCACCACAAGTTAGCCAAACCTATAGACAGCCTAGGCCAGCTCCTCGCCCTCCGCGGGCTTGCCATCGATGCGGCCAGACCGATCACCTGATCGCTGACTGCCCATCGCCCTCGCCGAGTCCACAGTCGCCAAAGCAGCCCCGGGGGAGCCAAAATCAGCAGCCCAGCCGTGGAAGAGTCACGACTGAACTAGGAACCATTGCCACATGGTCTCAGAATTACGGGTTCATCCAATCGGAGCACCTGCCAGAGAAATTGTTCGTTCACATTAGCCAACTGTCTCCCAGCCTGCGTAGCCTAGTCGAGCAGCACCGCCTTAGGGGGACTAGGGTGAAATTCCAGCGCCAGGTCGACCCCGGGCGCCAGCACGACAAGGCCTGTAATGTGCAACCTCAGCCAGGGGACAGTGATCCACAATGCAGACAAGGGGGGTACACGGCTGACACCTTTGAGTCTAGCTATTTCGTGCAGCTAGGAGTAGGAGACTCTAAAGTTCTGGCTTGTCTAGACTCAGGCGCCAATGCCAGCATCATGGGTGCTGACGTGAAAGCCAAACTGGTCGCAGCTGACCCCGTCAACAACATATTCACGCCTAGTGCCAATAAGCAGCGTGCCACCGCCTTCGGTGGCTCTCAGGTAGACATCCTAGGGTCGCTACGCTGCGAAATCAACTTAGGTAATACGACTAAACAGCATGTATTCCTAGTCACTGCTTACTGTACCACAGAAGCCCTGTTAGGCATGGATTTCCTGCGCAGCTTCGAGATGCTGTTAGACTTCAACTCTGGCCGAGCTTTAGTAGCAGGGGTGTCAGTACCAGTCATTGAGGGGGACAAGGGAATTTTCCAACTCCGACGAGTGATGGCCGCCGGCACCGTAGAATTGCCCCCGCACTCGGAAACCTTGATTCCCAGTCGTGTCCTCGACTCTTCGCCGTACACCTCCGGTATAGTCATGTCCCGGATCCTCGGACCAGAGACCGAACAGTTGGTAGCTAAGACTCTAGACTCAGTTAGCGATACTAACCACATACTAGTGCGCGTGCTCAACAGTGGGGAGCAGCCAATTCAGATAACTAGGGGGCAAGAAATTGCCTCATTCCAGGAATTAGATAGTCATGAGGTCATAGCTCAGACCACCCTGAAGGAGTCTGATTTTAGCCTGGACAATGTAGCTAACCTCACAAGCCAACTCAGTAAACTGCCGCCGCCTAGTAGGGAGCTAGCCAAATGGCTGACAACGCAGTTCCAACTCGACCAAGCCAAATTATCTAGGGGCCAACTCGCCACCGTATTGAAACTGCTCAACTACTTCAATAGCCAAATTTCTAGATCAAACGCAGATTTAGGCCATACCACATTACACGAGATGGGCATAGAATTAATAGATCCCAAGGCCAAGCCTGTGGCGCAGCCATACAGGCGCACTACGCCAGCCCAAAAGGAATTCCTAGATCAGAACATAGCGCAGATGCTCGAGCAAGGGGTCATCGAGGAATGCGACTCCGACTGGGTGTCACCTATCGTTCTAGTCAAGAAGAAGGACGGCACTCAACGCTTGTGTATAGACTATAGGGCCGTCAATAAGCTCATCAAGCCGTGTAGCTTCCCCCTACCACTCATCGAAGAATCTTTTGACAGCCTTGCTGGGGCCACTGTATTCTCTAGTCTAGATCTGACCTCTGCGTACTGGCAGGTGGGGATTAAAGAGGAGGCTAGGGACTACACCGCCTTTGCCTGCCCCCAGGGCACTTTCCGCTGGAAGGTAGTACCATTTGGGATCAAGACAGCACCTGCCAATTTCGCGAAACTAATGCACAAAGTGTTTAGGCCTCTCCTGATGAAGGTCAGCCTCATCTATCTAGATGACATCATCATTAAGGCTGTCAACAATGACCAAATGATCGCGCATCTCGCGCTGGTCCTCTGGCAGCTTAGAAAAGCCGGTCTCAAAATTAAGCCGTCTAAGTGTGAGTTGTTCAAGGACAAGGTTGCCTTCCTGGGGTTCGTTGTGTCTAGCCGGGGCATTGAGGCTGACCCAGCGAAGACTCAGGCTGTCCAAGAGTGGCCTAAACCGCTTTCTAAGAAACAGCTCTTATCCTTCTTAGGATTCGCGAATTACTACCGGAAATTTGTGCCGCGATTCTCAATCATCGCCACGCCTTTGTATGCCTTAGCCAAAAAGGATGCTCCGTTTCTATGGCAACCGCCTCATGAACGGGCTTTCCAAGAACTCAAACATAGTCTCTGTTCACCACCGATTCTGGCGTATCCAGACCTCTCTGCCAAGGGGCGCGAATTTATCTTGGACTGCGATAGCTCGCTTGACGGCACCGGGGGTGTGCTGTACCAGCTCGGGCCAGATGGCCAAGAGCAAGTCATAGCTTACGCATCCAAAAAATTCAACAGTAGCCAGAGAAACTACTGCGCCACCATGAGGGAGTTGCTAGGGCTCGTTCTGATGCTCGAGCACTTCCGTCCTTATCTATTAGACAAGCCTTTCACTGTCCGGGTGGACGCGGCCGCGCTCAAATGGCTGCATTCTAAGAAGCATGCCACTGGTATGCTGGCCCAATGGCTCGCCACCATTGAACTGTACCCGCTGAAGGTCCAGCAGTCCACTCTAGAACGAATAGCCGAATACGATTTCACAGTCCAGTACCGTCCCGGCGTTGACCACGTGCCTGCTGACGCTCTTAGTAGACTGCCAAAATTCAGAGCCGATCACTTTGACTGCCCGACGTGCAGCCAGATTCCAGAATTTAAGGGGAAATTCCTGGACCAAGACCCAAAGCACCGGCGTACGCCCCCCGCTAGAGAACTGCGTCAGGTGTGCGTCCAGACCATAGGCATTAGCGTAGCGTGTCAGACTGACACAGATGCCCCGGCTGAACCAACGCCGAATGTTCGTGATACTGCTAGCGGTGCTGTTCCTAGTCCAGAGACTGAATCCCGTGAACCTGAAACCGAATCCCAAGTGCCACCTGAGCTCATCTGGGCCCAAAATGCCCAGGACTCCTGTGTCGACATGGCGCGCCTAATCGCCAGTGTCCAGGGTAAGGCTGAGCCATTGTCCAAGGCCGAACTGCAGGGTTGTAGCCGGGAAATGCGTGCACTCTGGGCTCAATTCAATGACCTTGAGGTAGTCGAGGGACTATTGTACTTAGCCAAATATTCCAAAGCCAAGACTGCCAGCAGGCGCCTGGTGGTGCCTGAGACCGCAGACGTCAGTCATCTGGTCCTTCAGTATCATGGCCAGTTGAACCATTGCGGTATCACCAAGACGATGGCCGCCCTGAAGGCGCGCTTCGTTATTTCCGACTTAGATACTATAGTCAAGGGGGTCCTGGCCGAATGCACCGTTTGCGCTAAGACTAAGAAGTCAAAGCGTAAGCTCAAGGCCCCTATGCAACCAGAACTGTCCGGCTACCCGAACCAGGTTGTCCACGTGGACCACACAGGCCCATTCGAAGAGTGTGAGGGGTACAAGTACCTGCTGGTTATGATTGACCGGTTCACCGGGTTCGTCGAAGTAGTTCCTGTTTCCGACGTCAGCGCAGAGACCACTGCCACAACCATCCTGACCGAATGGGTTGCCAGGTATGGGGTGATGGAGCAGTTGGTGTCTGATAACGGAACTGCTTTCATCAATAGTACCATGATAGAATTAACTAGGCTCCTACAGATTGACATGGGTCGGATCACAGCCCGTCGCCCTCAGGCTAACGGTAAAGCTGAGAGGATGATCCAGACGGTGAAAGCCCAGATTAGAGCCATCTGTCTCGAGAGACAATGCGACTGGCCCCTTGCCAGCCGCCTGGCCGCCATGTCAATCCGTGCCACAGTCGCCGAATCCACCGGATTTACTCCAGCCAAACTTTTCTTCGGGTGTGAGTTCGAACTGCCGCTCGACCTCTGTCACAATCCACCGCCAAATGAGCACTACCAGCCGGAGAGGTACGCCCACCAGTTGCACCGCACGCTAGTCGAAACCTCTGCCCTAGCCCGCCGCACTAGGGGTAAAGCCCAGGAAAGGCAGAAAAGGTATTACGACCGCCGCGCCCTCCGCGCTGAGTTCCACGAGGGAGAATTAGTCTGGGTCTTGAACCCGAATCACAAGGGCATAGAACCCGCTGTGTGGTTGGGGCCATACCGAGTAGTGCAGCGCTGCTCCGAGCGGACTTACCGTTTAGTCCCCGAGTATGGTCTCCTAAACCCAGCAGATTGGGTGCCAAATCCGCGCCATAACATTTACAACATTGACCGTCTCAAACCGTGTATCAGACAGCCCACTTACCAAGATGTAGTTGACCGGTATGGTGAGGCCACCCATGCCAGGTCTCCAGCGCCTAGTGTGAACCCGCCCAGCGGACCCACGAGCGAGCTTAGCCTCGTCACCATTCCCCAGCCTCCCTCTGCCCGGCCAGAGAGCCCACGCAGAGCACCAGGGCCAAATCCACCACCGCCAGCTTCAGGCGCCTCTGAGGAGGGGGCGGGAGCTGAAGCTGGAGAAGGCCAACCATTCGCCGAAGCTGACGATGCTGTAGCCATTGAGGGACAGCCACAGCCAGACACTGACACTGACAGCACAGACACTGACACCAGCCACAGCCAAGACAGCTCCGAATCGCTGTACACGGCTTCCTTGGGGGACCCTTCCTCCGAGCAAATAGAACCACCTGAGATTGCTGCGAGTCCAGTCGCTGCGCAAGCAGCTGAAACACCAGCCCCGGCTGACGTACCCAGATCCAGGTACGGACGCCCCATCCGCCCGCCTGTCAGGTACCGGACCTGTCAAGTGTCCGACCTGCTCCAGCAGTGGGGAAGCAGACACTAACCACCAGTTTACACGCCCCGGGCAAGGCGTAAACTACCTCCTGTGGCACCTGCCGGCCACAGGTCACTGCGGCACCTGTAGACCGCAAGCTCACGCCCCGGGCAAGGCGTAAAACTACCTCCTGTGGCACCTGCCGGCCACAGGTCACTGCGGCACCTGTAGACCGCAAGCTCACGCCCCGGGCAAGGCGTAAAACTACCTCCTGTGGCACCTGCCGGCCACAGGTCCCTGCGGCATTTGCAAGCCACAGACCACAAAACACCAGCCACAAGCCAAACTAGTTAATTCAAAAGTAAACTAACTTAAAATTAATTCATAAAGCACTTTATGGTCGAAATATAATTATGACATGAATATTATAAATATAAAAGTTGTCAAAAATATTCTGTAGTCGCTCTCTGCCTGCATCGGCGTTGCCGTAGTCTATAAGGTACACAAGGGCGCGTATGCCCCTGTAAGCCTAATATGACGACAATATGAATATTATATAAATAGTAATAGCAAGGATAGTATAAACATTATAGCAATGGCAAAAATAATTAAAATAATTATTAGCTTAGAATAATCCTATTGCATCCGTTCGGTATTACCAAAGTCTATGAAATGAATAAGTGCGTCATCTCTGACGTCAGCACCCTAAAACCATGGAATGTACAATAGACGGTTGGTAATTAAAGCATAACTACTGGCGAAGAATAAAACTCATAAGTAACTCAAAAAGAATAAAAACGGAAAAAAAACCCATTGAAAACTTGAAAAAAATGCATATAGGAACATAGCTAGCTCAGTTTACTACTCAGCCTATTGACGAGTGCAGCGTAACGCTGCGCAGCTGGCTGATCAGGTCAGCGTCGTTTACTTCAAAAATCAGCTGCAGTTTATCATTAAATTTAGCAAATTTCGTGGGTGTCCGAATAATCATAGGTATATATTTGGGGGGTAAAAGTAAGCACTTCACACACACACACCGCACGCACGCTCTCTCTGCCTCTGGCGCGCTGCGCCATCCTCTGCCTTGGCGCGTGGCGCCGTTCTTTGCCTTGGCGCGTGGCGCCGTTTCTCCGCCTTGGCGCGTGGCGCCGTTCTCTGTTTGGCGCGTGGCGCCGTCTCCGCCTGGCGCGTGGCGCCGTTCCTGCCTTGGCGCGCTGCGCCGTTCCTGCCTTGGCGCGCTGCGCCGTTCCTGCCTTGGCGCGCTGCGCCGTTCTCCGCCTGGCGCGCTGCGCCGTCTCCTGCCTTGGCGCGCTGCGCCGTTCTCCGCCTGGCGCGCTGCGCCGTCTCCTGCCTTGGGCGCTCTTGCGCCGTCTCCGCCTTGGCGCGCCGCGCCGTGTCTCCGCCTTGGGCGCTCCTGCGCCGGTTTTCTCCCGCCTTGGCGCGCCGCGCCGTGTCCCGCCGCCCTTGACGCTTGGCGTCGTTTGCCCGCAGTTGTCCGGACTGTGCCTCTGTGCCGTGCCTCTGCTCTGTGTTCTTTGCCTCATCCACCTTGTCATCCTCGTTCTGTGTTTTGCCTCACCCATCGTATCACTTCTGCGCGTCCTTTGTCGTTTTATGGTCGCGCGCCACGCGCTCCGTTCTGCGCTACTTTGTAACCATTGTTGTATTTTGTTATGTTTTGTAACGCCATCATACTATACTACTCGCGCTCACCGCGCTCCACTGCTCTGTAATCCACCTACCGTCCCTTTGTAATGTTCTGTAACTTTCTGTAATCCTACCACCTGTTCTGTAATTTTGACTTCGATTATTCAGCCACTTGTAAGCCTGTGGGTTGGTAATCCCTAAGGCCTCCAGTAATCGTATACTCATATAAACTGACTCAACCCCACTGTAATTCATTCTACTGTAATTTCATATGCTGCGGTCATGCTGTGTTTCTGCCGTCACCCCGCGTGTTGGTTTTCTTTTGCGTGACCCTATCCTTTTTTCGGAAGGGAGGCGGGTGTGACGTTGCTAGTTTAAGTGGTCCCGCAAAAGGGCCGTTGGACTGCTGTTTCTCTATAGTTTCAACTCTTCAGTTTCACCGTTTCGACTAAACTTTTCCATTTGTTTATTGCGACGTTTACTTGTAGTAGTGCCCAACGATTTTGTGGCAATTTCTAATTCACTGTATATTTTCCTATCCTCTCTCGCGACCGTATAATTTTGGCACGATCGATAATTTCAAGTTCTCTCGCCAGCCAATGAAAACTCTCCGTGTTTACGCTACCCCCTCTGCGCTCCTTTATTAACCCCCCGCCTGGCGGCGGGCACTCCTCACCCTCGGCTCTTGTCTGTCCCTTCCTGTCTGTCCTTGGCCTTGTGTGTGTTTTTGCGGCCTTGTTTTCCTTCTCTCTGTCTGGCTGCCTCGAGCCTCCTTACCTCACGCCACGGTTGACGCCAACCTCGCCACTGCTCATCTGCCTGCCTACTACGTCTCACTGCCTTCACTGTGCTCATTGCCATTGCTCATCACGTTACGTCGCCATTACATCACTCGTCTGTCGCTTGAACTCATATCCAATTTATCTTCAAAAAGAAACCATCGTTGCAGCCGCCAGTGCCCAGAAAGCCATAGTTTGTTATTTGCCAGTAACAACCAAACTTACTATTTATATTGATAATAAAAACGACTACGGCAGTTTCCTGCCCTTATTGCCAAGTGCTCCGCTACACCATCCACTTCGCCTAAGTTGACTTCAACTTATTTTGGGACTGAAACGGCCCTTTTAAGGGTCACAGCCAACATCAAATAACGTGACAATACTGAGTCTGGCCTTACACAACGCAAACATATTTAACAGAAAAGTGGACATACTCCGCACCATTACAAATGTTGAGGAAGTGTCGCAGACGAAGACGAAGGATAGCAAGGATGTCAGCATTGCTAAAGTAACGCTTGTAGATGACTCTAACTATTCTGTCTCCTGTGTGTTCTGGGCGAGTTCCGCCAGTCAAGTCAATGATTGGTCGACGGGAGAAGTTCTGGCTATTCCCGGCGCATCTGTTGGCATGTACAACGGTGAGACAACCCTAAATTGCACCCGCGCAGAAGTCGAGTATAAGCCGGACGATGAAGAGGCTTCCGATCTGTCTACTTGGTTTGCTGACACAAGTTCCAGCCATTAGCAATTCGAACGTATACGGCCCAGCCAAAAGCGTTCAAGTGTGTATAGTTAGGCAGCAGATGACGAAACTGTCACTATCAAGTATCCACGACGAATGTTTTCCGACTTCGACAAGGTTAAGGAACTACAAGAGCTTGTTTCGGAGATAAAATGGTATGTGTTGAAGCATTTTGTATCATTAAGCTAAAGCAATTTTTAGGTGTTGCTTGAGATTTTGCTACTGAAGCAAATTAAATAAATTACATTCATGTACTTGCATACGCACAAGTACCGTAACCACGAGTGAACTAGTGTAATCAACAATCCACTTTACCACTCTCTAGGTTACCCTTGAGTGCACTGACAAAGGGAACGGGATGTGCAACAACCTAGGAGCTCAACTCCAGACTACAACCCCAGCCAATGAGTCGAAATAGTTAATTACATAGCTAATAAATCACAACAATCATAAACAGTCAATTTGACAATTTGGCAAATAAGACCACAAATCTATAATGTCACCGACAGCAACAACTCAAAGAGCAAGGAGGTGCTTTAGCTAGTAGCAAAAGCTAAATTTAAATTTGAATTTGAATTTAAAATTAAATTATTTAATTAATTTTCCTAATTAAAATTTTTTTTAATTAAAATTAAAATTTTTGTTTGAATTATCCTTGCTTAAATAAAGTTGCTACTTGCATTGAATACCAAGCTTATTGTTAATTACCAACAAAATTTACTCAATGACGTTCAAATTAAATAAGTATTTTTGTTCCATTACCATGTGATTGCCTGATCGGTTCTTAAATTCAATACATTTGTGCTTGTGCAGCGTAACTACCTTGCCTTACAAGATACAAGAGCTAAACAAGAGCTAAACAAGATGAATTCTCTTCATCTTAAATCAACAATCCACTTTACCACTCTATCTACTTTACCACTCTATAGGTTACCTTTGAGCGCACTGACCAACGGCAACGGGATGTGCAACCCGTTGGCAAAATGTGTAACACTTTGGCAAATTTGTACAGGTCCGCCGTAGGGGGGGGGGTGGCATAAATTGCTAGTCTATACACTAAAGTTGAGAATTTGGAACATAGACGTTTTGCGGTGTAACACTGTTGAGGACGCAATTGGTGGCCGATTTTTTCTAACTCGATTTGTTTGATTGGAAATTTTCCGGCGCTAATGGGAAATTTTTTTGGTTGCAATTTGATTTTATTGTGAAAATGCTTCCCTTGATGAGGACGCACTTTTTTCCAAACAAGTGCGTCCTCAACATGGACTTGGACTCCACATTTTCAACATGGTGGCCGAATCTAACCCAGCGGCTAGCGCCGCTGCAGCTGAGCAACCCAGGCCGGGCGGTACTCTACTTGGCCCAACTGCTCACTTTCCCCTGGCCGGCGGCTGTCGACTACGGCCTCTCCCCTGCGGTGGCGGCTAACATCGTTTCCATGCTGAGCCGACACGAGGTCCATCTGACGGCCCTGCAGATGGCGATGTACGCCAGACTTGTGCTGGGCCTGCGAGGCACCAACGTCATCGTCTTCCACGATGGGCTGTTCGCTCTAGCCACCGACCTAACGCAAGCGCTGTACGTCTATACGCCTGATCAAGCGGGCGAGTGGGCCGCGCAGCTAGCGCTGCAAGACTGCCTGGCAACAACAGCGCTGGTGTTGGCAGTCGGCGAGGCTCCCGAGAACTGGGGCGGCCTGCCACTTTTGCAGCCCTGCCCTAGACGCCTTCGCGAACGCCTCATCATTGTCCCGGCGAACGAGCGTTTCTGGCAGCTGGCGCCCGAGCGGCTCGAGAGGAACCAGCTATACAATGCGCTGGTGCGCGAGGCCGGTTACCCCTGATTGAAAATCGTCTACGTGTTCCACTGCGGTGAGGACCCCCCGCGCTCGGTCCTCAAGATGTCTGCCGCCCTCGAAGCTGACAAGAAGATTTGGGAACTGAGCGTGGCGGTGCTGTATCAGAGAAGCCAGAACGCCAGCCAAGAAGTGTGAGAATTGAAGGTGGAGCAGCTATGAACATTTCTTTTTATTAAGAAAAATATTTTAGGCTATCTTTGGTTAAACTATTCGGCTCAAGTGAAAGTTAGTGAGCGAGTTGTGCCTCTATCTTTTGTTAGGCTCTTGACCAAATTTCTGCCAAGCCGAAGTAAATTGTAACACCCTATTCTTCTTTCATTTTGTGTTGCTATGCCCCCTGTAAATATCTTCTCTTATTGCTTAAACTATTGTTTTCTCATGCTGCTTCTCGTACCCCCCCCCCCGAATTCGCCTGTAAATACTCCCCTGGTGGTTTGAAAATGCGTTTCCATATCTATATTTATATCTTAAATGTTGCGTTACTATTTATTTCTGCGTATAAGTTTTTATGATGTGACATTATTTCGCATGCGCGTGGAACTAAAATGTTTATTTTTCTTGCTTTCTCATTTTCTAAATGTTGTGTTATGCTATTTATATTCTTATTAGTAGTGTTTTGCGTACTTTGCTTCTTTTCTCTTTGTAAAAACAATACCAAATGGTGGCGGAAACTGTGTGTGTTGTGTGCGTGCGTGTAATTATTTATTTGTTTTGCTTGATCTGACATTGTATTGTTTTTAAAAATTAAAACGTGCATTGCAAAGGTGGAATTGGTACTTGGTCTGACTTGAAATTGAAACTAAGGTCTTCCCGTTGCTAAACTCACTGAGCCGAAGCGAAGAAAGAGACTATTAGTAAACGAGTTAGATAATCAATGTAGGTGAATAATAGGTACAATTAAGCTAATAAAACTTTAAATAAAGTATAAGTGGTCAACCTGAATTAATACGAATTGCTAAACTGATCTAGACATGGTAAAATTAAGTTGAACTCGCGGCTGTGCGATACTACTGATAGGTAGTAATACTGAGTGTAAAACAAAATTGGATTGTGTGAATTAAATTTGCCAAAGGATGCGATTGAAGCGGAGCATAAGGACAAAAAAACTTTTGAAAGAATCTTTAAAACATAACACTAGTGCTCAAAATTATTCTGCCTCTTATCTGAAACTCTATTAATAATACATCTTAAAGTACCTATCTGCACAGAACTGAATGGGCAAATGAGTAGGAGGGAGTGTACCCTAAAGGCTGCTGAGACTGTGGGATGGGTCTGGGATTATCCGATTGAGTAACGTGTACGGTAGAGTATCACAGAGCTGAGATGAGACTTACCAGTTGAAGATCGGAGGTCTGCAGTGGCTGGCCTGGCTTGGTGCGAAGTCAGCAAAGGTGGCAGTGGCGAAGCGCTGGCTGGCGAGTCGAAGGCTGACGCAGGATTCGAAGATGAAAATGATAATTTGTGGATGACCCGAGTGGTCACTCGCTTTTATCTCCCTGCGAACTCGAGGCGGTTGAGGTCATCCTCCCCCACCAGCGTCTCGGCCAGTCAGCAAAGATGGTTTAAGAGCCCCTTAATCCTCTGAGGTTCGCCATTCGCCAGCAGTCGCCAGATGAGCACGGCAACCCCAGGCACGTGGACTCCACAGGCGGGAGGTGAGAATGTGCAACGCATTTTCCGAGCTCCCCATTCATCCTGGCTCGGGTCGGCCCTGCGCGACAAAGGAATTAAGCCATCAAGAGGCTTACCAGGTCGGATTGAGATTGACAATATCCTTACATGTATCTCGCACTTAATACTGTATTTGCAATGCAATGTTTGTTTTAAGCACTTTTCTTTTGATCCCTTTCTTTCTTCACTTCTTCCCTTTACCCCAATTTCTTTCTCTTTTGGGATTTCCATTCTTGGGATGCGTATTAGTCTGATATTTTCCTATTTGTGAGTAACTATTATTATTCTTGCTATTTTTTATGTGCTAGCTGCGATTTTGTACAAAACTGGGCTCATTTTTCTTCTTTGTTTTTGAGTTAATCTGCGATCAACTCACAAATAGGGGGGCATATGATGAGGACGCACTTTTTTCCAAACCCCGCGCTAGCACATAGGCTCTAAATTTACTAGCCTACTAACAGTGGGCAATGGGCATTTTTATCCTTTTTCTGCGAATTGTCATAGAATCTATAATAGATATAATGTCTGGTCATACTAGTAGTCATAATAACATAGGCGCAGCTTTTTGGGTCATAAATCATCGCTTTCGAAGCTGGTCCGACAGCCACCTGCGCCTCACTCAGTGTTGAGGCGGGCGCCAGATGGTCTGAGAGGATGCGGGCGGTAGCTTTTTTCTCATCATTTTGACAGGCCATCAAGATTTATGAGGTCAGAGCCTATTGTTCGGGTTCACTCAAGCGTGTGACAGCTTTGACAGCTATGCGTTTTACCCCTAAAAGTACCTTGGGATTAGCGATTAGTGATTTCTCTTCATTGTCTTCACTTTCGATTTAATAGGAGCTTTCTAATGTATATTTTTTCATTAATTTCTGTCAACCCTACGCGAAAAGTCATAAATCATTTTGTTGCGATTTTGACTGATTTTTGACCGCACCTGTCATCTTTTTACGACCCTGTGGGAACTGATAGGATCTCCCGGTCACGTGATTCTGGGTGGCAACAAGCTTAGCTAATCAGAAAATTAGGCGCTCATTTTAACAAATCGGCTCAGCCAATCAGAATCGACGTGTTCCATTATAACAAACTGCGGTCCAGTTGGCGGCTATTTAAACCGGAGTTTTTAGCCGGCTCGGACTCCAACTTGCTCGGGCCCAGCACGAAACTTCTGGTTCCCGGAGCGCGACCGTCGTTTCTTGATCCCCGGATTGCGACTTCCCCCTATGATCGTCAAGGACGAATCCCCCGGTCATCAGCAGCGAACATCAAACAAAGAGCATCACCTGCTAGCTATCTGCGAAGACTGTGACAGCATCATCCCGAGTCTACAGCTACAGAGCATCAAGCCGATTCGGTCACTGTGGATTACCTGATCTCCGGCTGTTGAGTTTCCGGCTGATTGGTTGGGTGAGAGGCTACTTGGACTTGCTTGATTGGGTGATCCCCTATCTGTCCCCTGTTTCAGTAGCTGAATTAGGCGCACACTTTTGCTAATTTTGTTTAGTAGTGCTGTTGCTGAGGCAGAAGTCATTCAATAATACTGCTAGTAGTCTAAAACTCTAATTCAATCTGAAGTGCGAAGTGATCTAAGGAGAAGGTTAAATCTAACAGTTATTTTATCGGTTTTATTTCTTTGTTCGCCTATGGCTCAGATGAGTAGCTAAGCTAGTAGGCGCCGGTCACAGTGGACCAATGGCAAGGCAGTTCTCAGTCGATCAGTCTATCAAATCAGTGAGCAAAATTGCCAATAGTGCAAAATCAGCGCTAGAGATGTACTCTGTGCACTCTAGGTTAGCCAAGCGGCTTGGGTGGTGAATCATGCGGTCTCTGATGTTCGAGTTAGCCTATCATCAGCGCTAGCAGAGGCTGGTTGGCGCGTTGAAGGCCAAAAGTACATATCTTCTTATTTAGCAATGTAATAGTACATGTAGCTACCCCATAGTCTCGCCACTGCAAGAATCCCCTGCACAAGTCCCCTCTGTACCTGCATGGCCAATGCGATCCAGTCCCAGCAGTGTCCCTTAACATCGGCTATGACTTCGAGATTGACAGCAAAAAGACACTAGTTGGCAGGTAAGTGCAAAGCCCCCTCTAGTCGGAAGCCCGATTTCGAGAGTCCCGGTGTGGTGAGCCAGGACGTACGGGCTGGTGGCAGCGAGTTAGCTAATCTGCGGATTAACTAATTTCTACTTTCAAAATTCTCCCTGCTCTTCTCTCGCTGTCCCTCTCTTAGCTATAGGACCTAGACTGCTCGCCACACGATCAAGCTACCATGGGGCTGACCATCTGACAGGAGTGGGGCCGGAAGGTCGAAACCCATCACCCTGTTAAAATGGAGAAAAACCTGTCCGCCGCCTATCTCGACAGTGTATTTTTGCCGCAGTCAGAGCTCAATATGTCTATGGTCTGAGTCTCTTTCGTCATTCGGCATTTCGATTTTATTGCCAGTGGTTGGTTTCGAGTGGAATAGTATATTATAATATAATATAATATAATGCTTGCAGTAAGGATTCATCGTGTCAATGGTCTGAATCTTTCCAGTCAAACCTGCAGCCATCGGTCGGCTAAAGCGAGAGGCTAAATCAAAATACTTTTGTTGCTCGAGACTTTTGTGCTTATGCCGGATCGCTTTTTTGCTTTTGGATCGGTTTTGATCTTTTTTCTATATTGTTTTTTGGATCGACAACGTTTTCGACAACTGCTTCGTTTCTTCCTTCCTGATCGACAACAGTTTACAACCCGGATACACAGCTTTCCGTTTTGAGCGTTTGGTTTGTTCCGTCCTGACTGACCGACAACTGTTTACAACTCGGATCGACAGCGTTCCGTTTTGAGCGTTTGGTTTGTTCCGTCCTGACTGACCGACAACTGTTTACAACTCGGATCGACAACGTTCGGTTAGATTTCGGATCGTTTTTGAGACGGCTCGGACCGGTTTTTATAAACGGCTGGTGCAGTTAGGCAATATGCCTAAAAGAAAGAGAAAGAGTGCTGAGCAGAGGAGTCGGGAAGCGAAATTGCGACGTCATAAAGAGAGTGAAGTTAATCGAGACAACTCGTAAAGGCAAGGAAATTTTCCGGTCCAAAGTTTCGCTCGTCGACGACTCCGGTTTTTGGTGTCCTGCACTATTTGGGGTTCTGCTACTGGCCAGGTGGAGTCCATGAGCGAGGGCGATATCTTGGCAATCAAAGGCGCCAAAATCCAAGCGTACGCCGGCTCAATCTGTCTCGGCTGCTCTGAATCCAAGCTGACTCTAAACCCAGATGATGCGGATGCTCGTGGCATTCGCGAATGGTACACGCTGGCGCGGCCTAACGGGAATTGAATCTGCTTGAATCTTCGCTGGGCCAAAATTCTTTAAAGTGCCGCTAAGATTCCGTACGCATGCAGTGGCATTGTCCTGTGACACACAATAAATGTATTTAAGAATCAGATTTTCCGCTGACGACAGGCGATTCTTCCGGTTTTTATGGCGCGGACTCGAGGCAGGTCGTGATGTGGAGCTGAAGGTGTACGAGTTCCGAAGCGTCGTCTTTGGTGTAAACTGTCCGCCATTCTTGGCCAATGGCGGCGAGGACTGTGTTGCGTTCTACGTACATGGACGATAGCTTAGATTCAGCAAAGGATGTGCGTCAAGCGATCAATTGTACGAACAGCTGACTGAGCTGTGGAGCAAAGCAGGGATGAGAGCACGCAAATGGATTTCCAACTCAGCGGAAGTGCTCGGCGAAGAAAGACTTCCGGTGTCTGAGCGGCCCCGCGATCTGAGTTGCTGCTGACAGGCTATTTACCAGCCAGAAAAACCCTGGGTGTCAATTGGCGGGCTGTCATTCACAACGGATGAGTCGAATTGCAACGGAAAGATCACAACGAATCGACAGCTGCTGCGAAGCATTGCCAGTGTTTCCGATCCATGCAGCTTCTAACTTAGGAGGTTGCGGAACTGATGTCCAACTTCAAGCTGATTGAAGGAGTGCCTGTGAAAATCCGCAGCATGTATTTCGTGTGCGATGCGCCAGTGTGATCCTTCATCGCCAGGACACTGGGACACAACTCTCACAACGGCTGCTTTTACTGCAGGGCTGTGGCGCAGACCATTGACAGGAGGATCGTGTACCCAACTGACGAAGGAGAGCCGCGTACAGCCGAGGCTTATAGCGAAGGAGGGTGAGAAAATGTTTTTGCAATTGCCTTTTATTTTTCTTATAATTACGTCCAATAATCTCATGTGTGAACATCTTGTCTGATAATCTCACTTTGATAATTCTTCTTACCTCACAGAGAGTCAAATCAGCGAGCTGGGCCCAGTCCCCTGATGCTACTTAAAGGACTCGACTTTCCAAGTGTATTCCGCCCGATTTTATGCACCTGGTCTGCAATGGAACAGTCCAAAGGTTGTTTCATTTCCTCTTTGCCACTGATAACGGTCGGCACTGCAAAATACGGCCTGCTGAAATTACGGCTCTGTCTGACGATATAGCCAAGTGCGCCCCTTACACTCCGTCTAATTTCCAGCGGCGCCCTCGGCGAATTGACAAGGAGTTAGCCCACTGCAAAGCGACCAAGCTGAAAAACTTTCTGCTCTACTTCGGAGCATATCTCTTTCGCCAATATCTTCCTGACAAGCTTTTCAAACATTTTCTGCTTCTGCACTTCGCCATTTATGTTCTGATGTCATCGGAGCTGTGCAAGAATCCGGAAATTTTTACCTACGCCGAACCTGCGTCAAGAAGTTCGTCGGAGAAGTGCAGGAGCTATACGGAGACTCCATTATGAGTAATAACACACACGTGTTACTGCATCTGCCGCTATTCGTGCAGCAACTCGGACCTCTGAGCAATTTTTCCGCTTTTCCGTTCGAGAATTATTTGTCCCACCTCAAAGGGCCAGGGCGGCTCAGGTTGACCCGATTTGCTACTTCCCACTTGTTGACGCAAATGCTCAATGTCCGCGAATCGCTTACTAAGAAGCTCACTTCGACACTTCAATACAGCTGCAAAGCACCCGACATCTGCTGCTTCATTGGAGACAATGTTGTGCGCATCACCAGTGTCTGCGATGGCAAGGTGACTGGCGTTGTTCTGTCGTTGCTGGACAACCTTTATGTCTATCCCTACCCATCGTCGCTTATCCGAATGTGTTTCTATGCTGAATCCCGACGCACAATGTTGAGAACGCCCACAAAGAAATGCATTATTATTGTGCCACTCACGAGCTCTGATTAAGTTAACCTAAAGTTTACTTAAACTTCGAACTAAATTTAGGGCTCTCAATTCGAATTAAAAGGCACCCCATAGATCTGAGAGACTGGGACGGGCTCATTTGTCGATGCTATGTTGTACTGCTATGTTGTATATTGCTTGCACATTGTTGTACATGCTATGTTGATGCTATGTTTTACATTCTTAGACAGCATAAAGAATTGGCCTCTTTATATAAATAGGTTTGATTCTCTAAATTACAGAAGATATCAAATATTGTACAGTCCTTTCAGATCAATTGAAGCTTTGTGACAGAATGACTATGCTTAAAAAGTCTATTTACTGCCACTATCATGAAATATGCAATAAAATCACCTGACTTTTAATCGATAAAAATATATACTTTCAACCCACCGCCATTAAATGGCAAAAGGCAAAATTTTGCTTGTGATCACACACAATTTGTACATTCTTTTTATTGATCCCTTTATGCATAATTCATGAGCAGTTGCTCAATTTATGGTGATGTAAATGATATTTAGAGCATTTTAAAATGTTTGTTTTAATTGATAACTGGTTAAATATTGTCCAAACAATTTTCTTGTTTTTACTCATCATCAGCTACAATGCCAAAGAAAAGAAACCGCAAAGAAAATCTCCAGTCACTGTATGCTATGTGTCTTCAAAGAGCGCGTGGCCCTTTGACGGAGCATCAGATTGAACTGATTCAAACAACAGTGTACGAAGGCTTTAAGGAAGAGCAATAATATCTTCCATCTGGCATATGTGACGGCTGCAGAAGGAAGCTTTCATCCTTGTCCTGCCCAGATTCGCGACCTATTTCAGTCCTACTGGCGCATGACTAGATAGCTAGAGTTAGAATTTATTAATTCTTATGCACTTTTAGGATCAACGAAGTGTCTGTGGCACAAGCCCCCCGTCTTTGGTACCGCGCTACGTTTATTGTCTTATTATAATATCGGCCCAGAGCAAAAATTCACTACCGCAAGAGGAGCGAACGCTTTCAAAGTGAGAAATATAAAGCATTCACGCTTGCGGCTCCAGTGCCGCTTTGTACCACATACCACTTTGTAACACATTACCACAATTACCTGTGCTACTGTGTAGAATAATTATTCACAATTTTCCAGGATAGTGTGAAATATAAATTTCTAATACTGTCATTAATATCACATTTTCTTACTTAAGCCTCTTCAGTCGTAGTGTACACTTTAAAATGAGCATTCAGATAAACTTTTAGATATTATAAAGATTTTTTATTATATGGAAGTTTCAATAATTTACTTTGTACTCCTTTGAAACATACTCGCATCTTGAAGTATAAACTTCTTTCAACATACGTTTTGTGTGCCCTACACTCATTCTACCTGCCAATATTTTTCAGCTACAATCTCTGCTGCACGACGTTAGCCGGGACAGGACATTTCTTCGGGCGTCTCAACCGAGACGATTCTAGCAAAATTTATGATGATGCTGCATCAAGCAAACTAGGACAGCTTCACTTTTCATAAGAAAAATCTCGCCAAGGAGGCAAAGCGCAAACAGGAGGAAGCGAAGCGCAAGGTGGCGGGGGCGAAGCATAGAGTTGTAGGAAAGCAGAGCATGGAGCAAGCAAAGTTTTCAAAGGCTAGTTTCAGCACGAAGCGTACTCGATAATTTGTGAATGTAATCAGCAACGGCAGCACAAACCGGTCAAGTAAAAAGATTCGACAAGATTGGTCAACTTGGTGAGTTGAATTTTCAGGAATTGTGAACTGCAGTTTTACCTTTGGTGTTAACTGCTTAGCAGTAAATATGTAGTAAGTTAGGAGAAACTGTTTCCCGCTCATAAATGAAGGAATATAATGGATTGCCAATCGGACGCAGTTACTTTTGGTTTTTCGACGTTTTGTTTCCGCTTCCCACAGTGTCTTTTCTTTGTCTGAGAGCGGACCTTCGATTTTATATCCTTCGATTTCGGGATCATTTGAAAGCTCCATAGAAAGTAGTCAATTTCCCTTGTGTAAAGTCACGTGTGATGATGTATGGACGCATTGCCTCAGCCTATGAGAAAGCACGGGGGAGTGGAGGCAAAGCGACTAGAAACGAGAAAAGAACTGAGTCTGTTTGGAAGTTCAATCTATTCCTTCATCCATGTTCCAGCTAGGTACTCGTATATACAGTTTGTAAACGACAAAATATAACCATTGATAAATCTAATTCATTCTTCATTTACCAAGTCCTGATTGCTACAAAGTAATATGAATACAAGCTTTATGTACCTCACATGGCTAGAGCATTTTGTATGCACATGTAGTTGTATAAAATATACTAAAATCACGCCATCACCAAACCATTCCAGTGCGACGATACGATGTTTCGAGGATGAGAAGTCGTGGCCAAGTTTATTTTATTAATGTGGACTAGCACTAATGCCGTAGTAATGGTGCGCGTGCTGAGCGTTTGTCTAAACCAATGTGTAGTTCAATTATTAAAAACAATACTACTAATAGTCTAAATAATAATGTTAGTAGCACTGTGGCAATGCCAAGTATTTGCGCATGACTAAATGTAAGTCAATCTGAGACGACCAAAATAAGGCTGATGCCAAGACTACGGGAGACTAACACCCAGCGCGCGAGAAAATCCAACGATAAAATCTAACAAGAAGCCAATTTTGAATAGACGGACTTACTGAACATAAATAAACAAAGTTATAACTTAATAAGAAAAATAAATAGAAAATCGAAATAAACATTGGACCCAAGTAATAATAGGTTTCAATATTAACTCCAAAAGAAATCCTAAATATAAAATTTGCAGTTTGCAATAACAGAAGTGACGACGTTACACCCACCCCTTCCAAAAATAACAGGCATCGAATGCAAACCGAATGTATTGAGAAAATTGACTTCATTTAAGAATGCTACTAAAATAATTTAAATATTTTTGAAAAAAAACGACATTAAAAAAAATGAATGCGCGACGGACGAAACAAGAAATTTAAAACGAAATATTTGTATTATTTTGAAAAAATTAAACTTGGCACGATTGACAAAAATTTTACAAAACGCGAATTAATAACTGAGCAGGGCAACCTACGAACCAATGGTCAACTTGATGAGGGCGCTTGAGTGCCAACCGGCAGTCACCAGTTACAGCACGACAACCGGCAAGGGTCGACAGAGGCCGACAGACACCGACAGGGGCCGGCAGAGAGCGACAGACACCGACAGAGGCAGCAGAGGTCGACAGGCGCCGACAGAGGCCGGTAGAGGTCGAAAGGCGCCGACAGGGCCGGCAGAGGTCGACAGACGCCGACAGAGACCGGCAGAGGTCGACAGGCGCCGACAGGGGCCAGCAGAAGTCGATAGGTCTTCGGCTGTCAATTTTTTGTCTTCCTGGTTCATGAGAATCAAACTTTCTGCAAGCACTTTATCCCTTTGACCAAAACAGAACCGAGCGCGGTTGAGGGATTCGGCTTCAGTTTTCTTCAACTCTGTAGACTTGGAAAGACGTCCTTGCCAAGTGTAAAACTTACTTCCGGTTTGGTTTGCCGGATCAAAAAAAGGTCATAAGAAAACAGCCACACCAACAACAACCACAACCACAATAACCACAACCAAAGCAGCAACCACAATAACCACAACCACAGCAGCAACCACAAAAACCACAACAACAACCACAACAACAACAACCCCCCCTGGGATTTGCTCCCAGCCTGCTGGGTAATCAGCAGGCCCTATCCGGCGCCGCGTCTTTGTCGCGGGGGGGAGGCAACGCCCGTTCTTCGGGCGGCGAAGAGCGCCGGGAATCGGTCACCGCTCCTGGCTCAGGGGCGGTGGATGTGGCTCGGTCCGGCCCTCTGTGCTCAGCCTTTGTCGCTGGCTCTGTCAGCGGTAGGGGTTTGGTACCTGGTCCGGTTATTCCGAGCTCGGTCCGCAGTCAACAACAACAACAACCTCCGCCTCCACAGCAACAAAAAACCCAGGTTGAACAAGTACTTGATCAACTTGACCCCGTAGACCCGATTCTTGTTTTGTAGTACAAAGATACAAATCCTGAGACTTGGCGACAATTAGAGCAGCTCTCCCAAGAACGAATGGAGCGAATCAATGACAGAGTATTCACACCTAGGCTTCAGCAACCCTCACCAGGAACATCCTCCTCTGACCAATCAATCGAATCACCGTCAAGCTCTTCCGGAAAAGGCATGCCTGAAGTCTACAAGCGGCTAGTTGTTCTCCTGGGAGCGGCAAAGACTGGAATGAAAGATGAGAATAGAAAAGAGTTCGTTCATATCCTCAATAAAATGCTTGAGAGAAAATACATTGATAAGAGGGCGAGAGAGCTTCTGCTTTCACGTTTTAACAAAAAAAAATTTATTTCAAGTAAAAATGCCGATTATTTTCGAAAAAGACATTGGCAAATACTATGAAAAAGAGGAACTTAATTTCATTAAACGCGGATCTGGACTTGTCCCTTGTCCCTGCAGGCCACTATCCAAGAAAAGAACGCTCTGGGAATGGCCTTGCCGATTTGATCGCTCAGGGGACCAAGATTTTTAAGGTCATTGGAGAGAACAAAGAGAACATCAAGAACGTTGCCGAAGCGGCTGGCAGTGTAGTCACAGCAGCCAAAAAGATAAAGGATACTGTAACACCTAAACAAGAGATTCAGCCGCCGGCTCCGCTGGCCCCGCTGACCCACAATCCAAACAGTGTGGACCCTGCGATCTAAAAGAAGATGAGAGCTAGCATTAAAAAAGGAAGTGGTTTCAAATTTGACTAAAGGGTACTTTCCGAGGGTAAAAGAAATGTAAAGGCACAAGACTAGTCCCAAAATGACACATCAAAGTCCCAAAACGACACATCTAAGTCCCAAAAATGACACGTCTAAGTCCCAAAATGACACATCTAAGTCCCGAAATGACACATCTAAGTTCCAAAATGACACATATAAGTCCCAAAATGACCTCTTCTTAATGCTTTATTATTTATTTTTTATCATAGAAAAATAGAATTTTCAAACGACTTCAATCCTCACTGGAAGCGTAATCAGATTAAGTTTTCTCATCACGAGTCAATCCCGAGTCACTTCAGATGCATTGGTGTTGGTTCATCAGGTTTAGGTAAAACATTCAGAGTCTTTAACATGCTTCTTAGACCTGGCTTTATCGACTATGACACTCTGCACATCTACTCTCCCACACTGTATCAAGATGAGTATAAAATGCTGATTTCTGGATTGCAAAACAAACTGAACAAAGAGGACATTATTCAATGTTTTAATAACCAACAAAACCTTCCCAGTAACCCAGAAATTGTTGCTGCCGAATATGCAAAGCACCTCAAAGACAATGAAAAATGGCAGAACATTAAAGTGTTCACCTATGGAGATCCTCAGGCTGATCCAAAGACCAAACTTCTACCTCAACCAGATGAGCTAGAAAAGGGGAGAAAGCATTTGATCGTCTTTGATGATTGTATGACAGGCCCACAGAAGCAGATAGAAAACTATTTTACAAGAGGGCGACATAACAATTGTAATGTAATTTACATTGCACAGAATTGGTTCGAGCTCCCGAACAAAACAATTCGCGGGAACTGCAATCTGATTCTCCTGTTTCCAACCATTCCACAGAACAGGCGAAAAAGATTTTACAATGAGGTCATTGCGTCTGCCTATTTTATAAATCCAACAAAAAACTCAAGCAGAAAGATTTCACAAGAGAAATTCGTTAATCTTTGCTATGGCAAGTGGAATCAGCCTTACCAGTTTGTGATCATTAGCAAAGAAAAAAGAACTGTAATTTAAAATTTGCTATTAAAAGATGTCGATAAACTTTGCAGGTGAATCCATTTCTGGCAACAGCGCTCTTACATCAGCTCAAATATCCATCCTTGACAGGCGATATTTCAACAGCGACGAATAGATCCCAGAGATCAAACTGAATAAAAAAAGACTGAAAGCCCTAGAGCGCTCCATGCACAATCTACAGATAAACATAGAAGATCTCAGGCTTAAAGTAGCGAGACAGAAGTTTGAAAGTGATAAGCTTTATGTGCCGTTGTTAAACGCAACAAATGAATTTAGGTCAGAAATGACTTCAGTAGTCTCGCAAATCAACGGCTTAAGAACAAATTTAGCATCGACAATTAATCTTCTGAGAAATTCAACTGATAGACGGATGCGTATTCTTGAAGAAGGAGTTTTCACAAACACAGTTAAAGTGAATAATTTAGAAGAGTTCATGAACTATTCAACAGCATTGCATGACAGAATAAAAGAAAACGTCGCAACCAACACAGGTAAAGTGAGGAATTTAGAAGAGTTCATGACTCAATCAACAGCACTGCATGATAGAATTAAAGATAACATGATAGAATTGTCTTCTGTTTGAATTTCCATAATAAAACTGTCTGTGTCATGGTACAAGAGTTTCATTTTATCCTTGTACTGCTGCTTCATGCCATAGAAGAACTGGTACATCAAACGTTTTGATTCGTCGAAACAGTGACACCTGTATAGATCGGTTTGCGCAGCGTCACCTTGGTTTTGTAAAATATGATCACACCTAAGTAGCTAGTAAAGATATGGAGTTCTTTGAATGTTGGCTTTGACATATTTGCCTGAATAACAGCAGGCTCTGATGAGGTAACAAGTTTCAGGTTTGTTCTTTTCCGCTCATTCTCAAGAGTCTTGCCATAGACAGAGTTGTTGGCCAACTTAAAGAGGTTCTTGTCAAAGTCGTTGGTTGCTTTGGTCCTAAACTGGGTGTTCTTATCAATGTAGGGTTTCATCCACGCTTCCTCTGTAAATGTAAGAGCCCTGTGAACTTTGGTGACCCTGCAACCAAGTGAGATAAAATACTGAAGCAGTTTGTAATGGATTTTGTAACGTGTCTTGTTGTTTAGATTCTGTTACTTTCTCTGTATGTTCTTTTTCTGTTCCTGACAGGTGCCAAGTTTCTATTGGGAGTTTCGATTATTTTCGGGCACTTGATGTTCTCTGGGAAGGATGGAAAGTCAGAGAAATAGTCGTGAAGCTCTGCTGGAATGTAAACATCAACCTCATAAATGCCGGGTATTGAAAAGTCCTATTTGAATTCAGAAAAGTCCCATTTGAATTGAGAAAAGTCCTATTTGAATTCAGATAGCCATCGAAAATCTCTAACTGGAAGATCTTGACTCATCGCCCACCCGTAGAGATTATTAGCATCCAAGTAAGTAATGTAGTTTGAGGGCTGCTCCTTATTGTAAGATTCAATGTAGGGATTGTTTGCTTTTGCATACCTGTTAACGCAATTTGACATTCCCCCTCGCTTTGACGATTCGACAAAATTGTACATGTCAATATCTGTAAGAAGTTCAATTTACCAAGCTGGAACTTGATCCCATTTCATTTTAAGCAAAGATTCCCAGCTAGTGGCAGGCAGAGACACATAATGTGCAGGATCGAGGCCATATGCTGTGTACCAGGTGTATCTGAAGGTTTCAAACACATCAGCCAGCAGAAACACGTCTGTGAAGAGGTAAAGCAGGTGATACTGGAAGAAGTTTTGACAATTAAAGAAATTATATACATGCTTCGCGTGCTCATAGTCTTTGTCAGAGATTCCAGAGTCTGTTAGCTTTGAAAAGAACTTCTCCTGTGGTGGTAAACCTTCTTCAAATACGTGATACCCAGTAATATTCTCATAGGGGTAGAAGCCTTTTTTCCTTAAAAGTTTAAATGATTCATCACTGTTGTTAATTTTACTTGCAAACATCTTTGTATATGTACATTGTTCATCTTTTAGATTCTTGTTTAGTTCGTCTAGACTGGCAGCTAGAAATTGATATAAATCCTTCAGTCTTATTTTAACTTCACTCGAACGTTCACCTTTACCCGAATTATCCTGTTTAATATCAACACACTTAAACTTCTCTTTGTTCTATGCGATGCAATCAAGGTGTATGTCTGGAATCATGCCGATTTTTTTTTTATATTAAATGCATTTCATAGTTCTTTGCGTTGTGACAAAATATCGTTAGATCATGAATGTTTGATTTTACCTTAGATTACAGGTGTTATGTGCTGCAACTCTAAATTTCCCAGTATAGTGGCAGTGGTCCCTAACTGTGGGGTTTTTAATATCAGTGCAAGTTAACTGTTTCCTGCAGAAGTGGTAATGAGTTGCTGATAGGAAATTGCTTTTATCCTACTCAGTCATCATTATTGGAACAGGTTACATTCTGGCAATAAACTGCTCCACACACTGCTCTCCAAAGAAATAATTATACTCAAAAAGTCCTTTTGTAACGGTAATAAAAACATGTCCCCAATTCAGTAGCATATGCCTTTGAGTTTCTGGCATGATTGAGCATTCGAAATCAATACAACAAATGGGAGCTTCTCCATCTTGTGATAGTTCTTAAACCGGAGATACTTCTCTTCAGTTGAAGGAAGAGAGCAGTTGGTCGGGTGATCTTCACATGATAATTCATGCTCTGTTAGTTTTTCAAAGCGCTCAGGTCCACTGTAATGCTTAAGGCACAAGCGGCAGATGGCAACAGCCTCGTGATGATTATTCAACTGCTTGTGAATGAGTCTTGAAATATCTTTAATCCAAACATAGTGAGCCTCCTCTAGTAAATTATCAATCACTAGAAAATCCACTTCAGTCCACTTTTCCCCTCAGGATCTAAAACGTCTGTGCTACATCTGACCGGTTTAACTTTCTCGGTTTTTTCACTCCACTCAAAGACTGTGATTCTAATTTTGTTATTAAACACTTCTTCTAGCTTTGGGATCTGAGAGATCGCCAAGCCTCCTTTGTTAAACCTGATTCCCTTCTTTTCGCATTGGATGATATAGTAGTTGAAATAATTTTGATAATTTGAGGTTCTTTCGGGGTGGTGAAGGACACTATCACAAAGCAGTGCAGAAAAAACTGCCCATAGCGCACAGCAATTGTCTTTATTTTTAACATTTATGCAAGCTTTTTGCCAGCTAGCTTATGCGGGAGCTCTATATAAGAGGAGGCTTTAAGTGGGTCATATTTCATGACCATGACAGTCGCTCTTTGAATCCCTCCCACGACCCATCCAGAACGCTTCAATTTTAAGAACGCGGATGTAAACGCTTCAATTTTCTTAGTGACAACTTAAAGGAAAGGATCCAGTGTGTTTGTAGGGGTGAATGGCTTGCCTTTGTTGTCATGTAATACTCGAGATGCTCAGTGGGTTTTGCAGGCATATAAAACGCAATCTTGAATGATATCTGTAGTTTAAATGTCTTGCGTGTTTTGAGTGTGTGATCAACAACTGATTGGATGCTGTCTTTATAGTCGTAGATGTTTGCGGTGGTGCCGTTGGTGTCAGTAGTTTGGTTGGTGTCGTTAATTGGGATTGTGTACTCCATGTAATGTTCTGTAAACTGCCTCTGTGCAAAATTAATTTCTTCAGTGGCAAGCTCCGACTCTTTTAAATGAATTAATTGCTCTAATTTCTCTTGTTCCTGCTTATTTTGTGGGTACTTTGCTTTTTCACCAGTGAGAGTTTCGTATTTGTTAACTAAGTTGCGACTCCTCTCTTGGTGTTCCTTTGCAGGATTTTTTTATAGGCGCATACTGGTTGGATTTTAATTGATTGATGATTTCCAACTGTTTTTCATAGCCTCCCAGGTGACCAGGGTCGGTGTTAAACTTTTGTTTACATGCTTCTCTTAGTAAATTACTTTTGTTTTGAAATGAGATGCCTTTTGAAAAATATTTGTTGACTAAATCTTTTGCTGGATTGGCTTTTGGCATTTTTTCTCTAAAATATAAAAAAATTTTGAGGGTGAGCACCCTGATAGAAAAGTTGAACTGTTTCTACATCCTATAAGTAGCGTTAGGTTTATAAAGCTGGATACAGTGGGGTTTTAACCTCATCACATCCGCATTATTGTAAACCCAGCATTGTGCAGTGTCATGATGGCTTTGCAATGTCGGACTTGCTTACAGAATTTTCATGCTCACAATCATCACAATCGGGGCAGCCCTCTCCTGCCTTAATTGTTATACCTTTGTCTCTTGCAATCTTTTGCAATTCTAGCTGGTGGGCTCTATCATTTCCAGCTTTAACAGCAGTTGCTACACTTCCAGCTACACCACCTGCGGCACTTACAGCGCCTGCAATGATTGGGATAAGAGCTGCTAATGGTAGGATTCCTCCTGACTTTTCATCTGTGATGCTGTGTGTTTGCTCATTACACTGAACTATTTGCTGCACAAG
Source organism: Macrostomum lignano (assembly GCA_002269645.1). Classification (NCBI taxonomy): domain Eukaryota; kingdom Metazoa; phylum Platyhelminthes; family Macrostomidae; genus Macrostomum; species Macrostomum lignano. The sequence goes on along the minus strand of NIVC01002038.1, from coordinate 116,277 downwards.
ATCGATTTTTACTTTGGCACCTTTAATTGATACAAGACCTGGTCTCTTTGAATCAATGATTTTATTAAAGTTTATTGATGGTTCTGGTTTCAATCTTTGTCATTTTTAATTTTAATATTTAAATTAATTTCTGTGTCAGCTGGTATCACTAGGAGTTCAGCTCTAGTAAATGACCGCGTGGGGGATTTAGGGTTAAAGGCCTGAGATAAAAAGTAATACCCTCCAGAGTCGGAGGTAAAATTTCTGTCTATTTTATGTACATCAAGTACAATTATGTACAACGTTGTTATCCCTGGGGCGGCAAATGTGGCAGCAGCTGGTGGAACCGAGAATGTGCAGGAGGGTTAAAGACACAATACGCGCTCGTATACCCAGTAAGTATAAATCTATATCAACCCTGGAAGAGCTCTGCCTACAATTAGCTGTACACGAAATGAGCGGGAGGAAAATCAATATTATTCTGGATCCGAATAATATCGATTTTGGATTGTGCGAGGATCTACAATATCTTGTTCTTTCTCTACCTTCATTCATTTCCAGCCTTGCAACTAGCTCGCACGTCGCGGAGGAAATTCTCAGCCGGATAGCCCTGCGCACTTAGTGTCTGCTCTTTCCTCCTTTCCTTTCCTTTGTTTTATGTAAATATACTTGTGAATAAATGAACTCAGTATGTTTTAGTAAGCTTTTAAGTTTGCTTTTCGATTTCTTCTGTTGCCGGAGGACAGATGTTGGTAGAGAAACCAAATCCAGTGAAAAGAGTTGTATTGAGTAATAAGGAGATTCACGAGATTGTGCTACAGTTTGAGACTGAAGATGGGGTGGGTGTTGATTTCAACGGTGAAGGTATTATGAAGGTATTGACGTTGATCATTGAGAGAATGTGAGAAATCCCAATTGCAAACTAAAAAACAAAACTACAAATTACAATTGCCTAAGGATTTCTGCAAAGTTATAGTAGCTGTCGTAATCTTTTACGTAGGTTACTCCATACTTATGAAACCAGTGTCTTTGGAGAGCTAGATGAATATTAGGGACTTTGATATCAACGCCGGGCCAATATTTTCTCATGTACTCGCTGCATTCTATGAGCGTAGTTTGCATCGGTATTTACACTTGTAATGAGGTTCGTGCGCTTTGTAATAAGAACCTGGAGAGACGATTAGAAGCATTTTTATTGACAATTTAATTTTTTTTCAAAGGGTAAGGACCCTGCGCTAATGATTTAAAGTCTTAGGGATCTGGTTTCGCGAATTGAATGTGGGGAGAAGAATGCAGATTATTTTCTGATTGTTTCGAAGCTGCTATGGGTGGATGTCAGTGGATTATGTAGGACACCTGTTATGCTCTGATTCTGTCGTGGAGGAAGGAGGATAGGTTAGGAGGATTATGGATGACGTTTTGTGAGCGAGTGCGACCCTCCGATTCAGGGATAATAAAGATGGATTTAATGGGATTATGTTCGAAGTTTTCAGAGCAAGTAGGACACCTGCTATGCTCTGATTCTGTCGGGGATAATATGGGTATTTAATAGGATTATGGAGGACGTTTTGTGAGCGAGTGTGACCCCCCTTTTTTCTGATTCTGTTGGGGATAATATGGATGGATTTAATGGGATTATGGAGGACGTTAAAAAATTTGTCCCAGAAGCCCCCTCATGCATTCTACTCGACTGTAGTCTGCATTGAGGATGACACCAAGACAACTGGATGCTCACAGTGAGTAGCTTTGCCTATTTACTCTATGATGAATCAGCAAATGTAACAACAGTATTAGTAAAGTTGAGAAAAGACGCGACTTGTGAGCAGTCGAGCTGCAAGTAGAGTCGTTTACTGGAAGGGGAATTAATTCTGTTTCTCTGGCTTGCCATAGAGGCTTAACTTTATACCACTTAATCGCTCAATCCGTACCGTAATTTATGCTGTCTATGGGAAAAACTCCACACTTGGTAGTCTGTCCTAAGCCGGAGAGGGGAGGCCAAATGCTAATGCATTTAGCAGACAGTCTTTTTCTTTTTAGGTCTTGAGAATCGCCGGAATTTTTTTCTCTTTCGAATCAACTTCCGCAGGTAGATAATTCTGGCGTCCGTGCAAACCAAATTACCGTCGTCATGGTCCAAAACACCTTAATCGATAATTTACGATTCTCTTTCACCATTTCGATTTAAGAGTACCGAGGAAAATTAATTCTTGAACGCTTCAATATAATAATTAGTTAAAAAGGAAATATTTACCTGCAAGTACTCACCTGCCCAAGATGTCTCACCCTCGTACACAGCTTCGCAAAGCCATCGCTCTGTAGAATTTCTCGGTTCAAGCCACTCCAACCTACTGGGGTCTTGCAGCTTGCTAGGAAGAGTAATACTTAGATCTCACAATATAAATCATTAAACTTCCAGAATGAAATTTGACATCATTTTTAGTAGGATCGTCAAGTCGCAAAGATAGTAGGACTGCAGTTATGAAAGACGAAGCAATGATTTGAGAGAAGAAGTTGAGGTTGCTGAAGCGAATTTTCAACGAGGTGAAGCTCGGTCTCCTATTCGCTGGGTCTGTACAACCAAAACCCCTCTCCCACTCTCTACCTCAATTACTGCTCCCCCAAAGCCCTGCTCTCCGTGCTTCCACGACCTAATCCGATCTTCTCTTCTAGTAACTATCGGTCACTAGCGAATCAAAATCGAAATTTGCAAAAATTACATTCACTTCAGCGTTGCTTTTCTTTAAAGCCAAATTATTTTTTTTTGAATTGACATGGACTATTTGGCGCAAGACAAATGAATACCTTCTTAAACTTCTCCTCGACCAGTCTTGAACGAAAACTGACGAGCAGAGGCTGCTGAAAAACCGAAGGACGAAGAAACAGAAAAGACACCGCCTGTCGATGGACCAAGCCGTGTTAAGCCTTGCCTTGACGTTAAGGAAACCCATTTTGACGAATTGCGGTCGACAGCAAAAATTGAAAGTGAAGAGAAGTTTAATGACGAAGACAAGCTAAGCTTTGAGGAGAAGCTCGAGGCACTTCTAATTCTTATTAATTCTCTGCAACGTGCCACGTGATGGAATAAAGCTTCTCCTTGGAGGCTTACGCAACCTATGAGTGCAGGCCCGAAATACATTATCAACAAAGTTTTAAAGGCGACAAGCCCAAAGCTGACACCTCGCTTGAGGCGAGAGGGGAGGTCCAATTTCGGTGGCTCGGAATTGGCAAGAATTTGCATTGCTCCTTAGAAAAAGCCTACAGCCACCAGTAAAACTAGGTATACAGCGTTTAGGCACTTGCCAATTCGAATGGACTCCCAGTTTTTTAATATTCTCAATTCGGTGCCTGGCCAATCCTGATGATGCTTATTGACACATTTCGGACCCTTTCCTGTCGGTATTAATGCCGAACAATGAAAACCGCCTCTTGGAGCTTATCTACGGGACTTCGGCAATGAAGCAACAAGATTTCTTTCTGGACCAGTAAGAATTAGTGATTCTGTGCAGATAATAATCTTAACAATATGATTCGTCTGAGATAAACCGGCCAAAGCTTACATTTGTGGCATTGTAGGACACACCGCATATGATATATGCGGTGTTTGCAGAGCTCCTGGTACTTGCTTGAATAAGAAAATGGGTTTTCAACAGAGGTGGGCGAGAGCCGATGCGGGAAAATGTATCACACTAGCCAGAAATCCAGTCAACAGCGAAAGACTGGCAAAATAATAACATTCACTTTGTTGCGATTGCTCAATGTTGACTTTGTGGTCTTTTTAGTCGATTTTCAACACGCGGTGTTGCTCGGTGCGGTACGAAAATTTTTCTACTTTCTAATTTGACTCAGAAGGGGGCCAGAGAGTCAAAAAAGATACAGTTTTGCGTTTATCTGACCAAATTTCTGTTTTGTCTAAGTACACATTCTCTAATTTCAAGGGAGACCTCGACGACTTACTAATTTGCGGTTCTTCATGGCCTGTGGATATCACCAGTTTTTTATAATTTTGGTCCTATTTTGTTTTAATGATCTTTCCGCAATTGCTGTGCTATCATTTTCTTCTACGGGCATTGCACTTCGCTATGTACATCTACTCAAGCGACAGGAATACTAAGTACGAGCTACTTGAATCAGGCTAAGAGCTTTAATCAAAGTCTTTCTGGAGCAAACAGCTTTGGACAAACATTTATCAGCTACAATATTGACGCTCTATTGTATTTTGATCAGTTTGACAGACTGTATGGGAACATAAGTAACATCACGACATTTCCTTCTGAATATTACTTTGGTGCTATTAAAAGACGCGTCGATGTAAAAAGACACTTGGCTGTCCATTTAGTAAATGAGATTTTATGTGTTCGGAATTTGATGCGCGATGATCCAGTTAAGTCGCTGAAGTATAGCACGAAAGTAAAAGAAGTCAGGGACAACGTTTTCTTCATTGGAGATACGAGCTAATTCGTCTTAATTCAACTCAGAGAGTGGCAACGGACAGAGTTTTGCTGCCGGAGAGCGAAATTTATTCTCAGCCGTACAGCTTCATGAGTCTAGGATTTGGTCTCTACCGATTTACTGAAAAAGTTGTGACTGGAAAGCCAGAGAAAAAATGTTGGTTGAATTTAAATATAGTAATTTGAATTCACGCGCGTACTCTTTAGACTTATCTTTCCTCCGAAATGTTCCATAGCAAAAACTATAAATATAAGACATTCGCAATCAAACGGTTGCTTCCTTCTGCCCAAGCTATCTTGTTCTCAAATATATATTCATGAACCACCGCCTTTACGCCTCGTTTATTTAATACTGCTAAAATATAATACCATGCTTTAGCAGGACGCCATATGCCTCCCGTCTGATCGCCAGCTGTGGTCCATAACTGCAAGAGTTGGATCTTCAAGTGGCCTTGCGCTGAGTGACCTTGTCTTCTGTGTAGCTTTAGCCGTCACAGATGGAGAAGGTCGTAACTGTGAAGGTTGTGGATGGAATCGGTGCCATCATTCACGGACAGCAATAAGCCAGTCTGTATTCGTGCTATTCGTGTTTTCGATTTAAAACTTTTACAGCCGAGGAGTCTTCCACCTCCCTCCCTCTGGATCACGTAACTATTCTTAAACAAGTTTGTTCAGAGCCTGACCTTGATTCAATATTTTTCCATTTTCATATAATCTCATCATAAAGTTTAAATAGTTATACTAGGAGCAGTAATGTCTCCGAACGAATCGCCTTCGTATGCCGTTGGTATTTAAGACTGTCGTAATGGCCTCTCTCTACATCTATTCGGATCGTGTTCTTCTATTCGGATCGTGTTCTTCTATTCGGATCGTGTTCTTCTATTCGGATCGTGTTCTTCTTTTTCTTGTACTGTACCTGCGGCTATTGGAGAAAGACTGGTAGGACTCGCCGACTGGCGATAGACAAATAGGGCCAATAGCTTTAAAATCTCCGAACGCTCCAAAATAGGTTTGTTTAGGGCCTAACTATTTGTCATATCGTATAATACTATACGATAAGATAAGCCAACACTAAAGTAAATGCGTGAGGGGAGCTTCCAGTCCAGTGGTGCTAATTTTTATTAGTTCCTGCTCCAACCCACTAAAGTAATCTCAAATAGGGACTAAAAGCACTTGGCCCCGGATATCGATCAAATTAGATAGAGAGTCTGAGCAGAGAATGTACTGGCGGCTATCTATCTCAAGCGCCATTCAGGCCGTCTCTGCTGCTGGGCCCGATGCCAGAGGGCGCGTGGCCTGGTCTGCCATCAATGCTCTGACGGGACGAAAACGGCGCTTTACTTTGTACTTTGCTGCAATGGAGTGGAGCTATCGTCCTTTGAGTTTTTGAAGGTTGGAGCAATTAATTCCCGCTATTTTTAATGATTAATCGTCAGAAAATCGAAACTACTCATTTTTCTGCCTTAACCCTCGAAAGATTTTGGGGCCCATTGGACCCCAACGGTATCTTTAGTTAGAATAAAATCATACTAAATATTATGTTAAAACAACCAGATGCTAGGAGAATTATTATTTTTGAAGGTATTCAACCATATAAGCATCGTTGTTCTTATTTTATATAAGCCCAGTTCACCAAGTGAACTTATTATATTGGGGGTTCTTGGGGTCCAGTGGACCCCGTAACTAATGTTCTATATTTATATAGTTGAAACACATAAGGTCGGTTGGGGCGGTTCAATATTTTCTAAACTTTCTAATATTTTCTATTTCTAGAATACTCTATATATAGCTGATGGGTATATAAGGAGCACCGCACCCTCTTGCCCTAATCTTGTGAAAATAGCTATTCTAAAACAAAAGATTTTCCAGCTGATTCATAGAGAAAACTACTATACCAAGCATTTACTCAGCAAGTATTTGCGAAAATTCGCAAAATGGCTTCTTCTAGACCGATGGTCGTAAGAGCTACCTGCCAACGGTACTGTTGCTCGGGGCACCTGCAGTCAGTCTGCCTCGAATGCATGGGGGAGCCTGCAGAGTGAGATTTCTTTTCGGGTGCTATTTACTGACAAATTCTGCTTTATCCTTCGTGTTCCAATATATTCGTAGAATTGCAAGACATTTTTCATTATACATGTAGTTACACTGCAGTTACAATAATTAGTAATTAGCAAATACTAATCAGTACTCTCAACTTCATTGCATAATTTCATTTAGAAAGTACCTGAATCAGTTGCTATGTTCTTGAGATAATATGCGGCTAATGTATTACGTTCGCCATTGTATTGGTAGTTTTTTGCTTTGAACAATATAAATAATCAATAAAGCATTGTTAACATGCATCAACTCAGAGGGGTCCATTGGACCCCAAATATAATAAACCGACAATTGTTTTCCCCAACGTTCGAGGGTTAAGGCTTGCTGACACCTCTTCTCGTGATTTCCTACAAAAAACGCTGCGACGAATTGGCTTTGAAGAGTTGACGTTCTCCGAAGGTGAAAGATGCCCTGACGTTATACCCAGCATAAAAATCTGGGGACAAAAAACTGATGCGGTTATCGCCGTTTTGGCAACGCATCGAAAGCATTCGTGTTGATACTACGAATACTGTCGCAGAGTTTGTGCTTAGTGTGCCAGCCGAAAATCCAAAGCCCTTTTACCTGTCCAGAACAGGCAATAATAATACTTACTAACAGCTTTGAATCATATATTTTACCATTAATCAGCAAGAGAATCCTCTATGATATGTTAGAAATCCTCGATCACGAATTCAAGATGCCGTTACCTGAAGTTTGCTACCGGACATGTTCTCTGAAAGTGCTACTAAGCGTTGTCTAGGACTACTCAAAAATCACATTTTGCAAGGCGGCTTTGTCTGAGTACATTAAGCTAAGCCACACCCATCTGCAAGGCTAAGAGAAATATTTTCTACGAAGCCTTTCGGCTGCTCCAACCAGCAGCGACGTCGATAAAGTTGCTCAGTCCAGTAGCGACGCAGATAAAGCTGAAGAATGAAGATGAAGCTCCTCTGTCCAACAGCGACGAAGAAGAGACAGCTCTTTCCAGTAGCGAAGCAGATGTCTCGACTCAAACAGAGACTAATAATGCAACTGCCGATGATGAAAAATATGAACCCATTCGGAAGAAAGACCACAGTTCGGGAGAGGGTTCTCTCTTTTGCTCAATGAGTAATTCCGAGAATATGATAGAACAAGCAATTCCAGTTGAACCAGTAGTCAATAAACGCTCCAGGTATGCACCCAGGTATGATCCACACACGGCATCATAGATGCTTCATCTATGATTTATCCATGCGAGGAGAGTAGGGTATATTCTGTTTAATGTTTTGTAGTACAAAAATGCCATTTTTATAACATATTTTAGGTCTCTTAAGTAGCCGAAGAAGTAGCAAAATTCTAAATATAGAAAATCGACATACATTAGCCCGGAAAAGGCTCGACATCGAATCGCAGTAAAACACACACCAATTCGGCGGCGGTCGGCAGAGCAGGTTATAGCATCTAATACTTTACAAAGATAGTCATGGTAGCCATCACGGAGATAACTCCTAGTAAAAAGTAATCGAACGTAAGTAGTGATGTGTGTCGAGATTAAGATGACGAGCGGTGCAAGGTTATCGTTTATATTTGATGGTATAATCAGGAATCTTGAACGCATAGCTCTAGGCGGGGTCTTGAGGGGGAGAAGGGCTGAAACCGAGAGGAGCTCTGCGAAAGAAAGAGTATACTGCCATAGACTAACTAAACAGCAACAAAACGAAAGTTGAGCGAGCTTAAGTCACATAGACAGAAAAACAATAATGCACTAAAGCTATAGGCTGAGCTCTGATGCACAACATGTCCCCCTTACGGAACGAAGGGCGTGGGGCCGATATTCAACAACAAGAGCAACAATCATAGAAAGAACTATTCAAACTATCATATGTGGGAAACGACTATGCCAGAGCGTCATGTTAGGTATATGATTAAGTAGAGCAGTTTTTGTTATCTGAAGAATTGTCAGTGAGTCAATCATGGTGAGAAGCGATCAGGCGCGCGGCATGCACGGGTGCTACGGCGGGGCAACGCAGCCCCATGCTCCTGGCTTGGACCCTCCTGTACCGTAGCAGGGTCTTCGTCTCTTGAGTCCTCGTCGACGTTCGGAACTGGAGCATCGGTTTCATAGCTATCCTCCTCGTCGGTGGCGAATGGATCGGCCGCGGGCGCCAGTTGGTTTGTACTGGCCAGGTGCAATCCATTTTTAGCCAGAATCCATGCGGTGTTGCGCCCTGACGTCATTAGAAATGTGGCTGAGTTGGTGCTTGCGGAGGCGGTAGGCCGATACATGACGCCGTCACCTTGCTCAAAGTGCGTCACCACCGCTACTCTGATCTTTTTGCCGAACAGTATCTCGGCCGGGCATTGCCCCCGCGACGATGCTGAGTTCCGATGGTGGAGCAGCACTTTCTGCAGAAAATGGCTGAATTCCATGTGCGTAATTCTCTCTGACCACGCGCGCAGTGCAGCTTTGACGGTCTGTACAGCGCGTTCGGCCGCTCCGTTTGCCTGTGGATAATAAGCTGGCGATTCAAGTTTATGGACACCATTGGCCCGTAGCCAAGAGTAGAGGGGATCACCGATGAACTCTGGTGCATTATCGGACACTACCAGCTCGGCCACTCCAAAGCGTGCGAACACTGCGCGCAAACACTGCATAACTGATTCGCCAGTTCTATTCCGACAAGGGAATGCCTCTATCCAGCCAGAAAATGTGTCAACGATGACTAGAATGTTACCGGCGTCCTTCACATAGGCCCATTCCATATGGATACGTTGAAACGGGTACGAAGCTGCCGGCCAGTGGTCTCTGTCATTTCCCAAGCGAGGTCGCAAGTGGCAACAGCCTGGGCAGCGCTGGAAAAACTGGGTTACATCCTGCTGCATGCCAGGCCACCAGCAGGACGCTGAGAGCAGGTTGTACGAAGCTTGTGCACCTGAATGGGTGTCATGAACGGCCTCAAACGCTGCCTTGCGCAGCCGCGGTGGTATAAACACGCGTCTCTGCATATAGAGAAGCCCGTTCTCCAGCGTTAGTGTCTCCGCAACCTTCTTGAAGGATGCCTCTGCCTGACTGAAACTCCTCCAATTGCCGGAGCGTACACGCTCCAAGATGCGTTGAGCGAACGCGTCAGTACTCAGTTCGGCTGCAACCCTATCTGCGTCAATCACCGGTGCCTCAAAAGCCACAGCATTAATAGCTTCAAACGTCTCCTCGTCGTCCGAGGTGCAGTCGTCAAAGCGCAGTCTAGAAATTGCGTCAGCATGGGGAATGCTGCTCCCTCGCGCGTACCGGATGTCAAAGTCGAACTGCATTAAGTACATGGCCCAGCGGCCAATCCTCGCTGACGTATTTAGCGGAATCCCGCTTCCATAGAGGCGCAGTAGCGGCTGATGATCTGTCTGAATCACGAACTTGCGACCGTGTAGGAAATGCTTGAGTCGGGAGACGGCCCAGAAGATTGCAAGTGCTTCGCGTTCGATGTTTGAATAGTTGCTTTCAGCGGCCGAAAGGGTACGGGAGACGTATATTACCGGATGACCCTCCTGCGTTGCCACGGCGGCGAGTGCACCTTTGGACGCAATTCGGCGGCGGTCGGCAGAGCAGGTTATAGCATCTAATACTTTACAAAGATAGTCATGGTAGCCATCACTGAGATAACTCCTAGTAAAAAGTAATCGAACGTAAGTAGTATGGATGGTCATGGGTGGATTAGCATTAATATGTATAAATGATTCGTATAAATGATCATGGGTGTAAACTCATCATGGATAATCATGGAAATGCATGGGAGATTTCAAGGATTCATAGATAATTCGTCTATAGTGAGACGCTATTTTAGCTGTTAAGCATCTCCCTTCTGTCAGCAGTTTTCCTCGCCCTCACTCTGAGCTCTCGTCTGCCACTCCCCCTCCCTTTTCTGCTCTGTTCCCTCCCGCTCCCTTTGTGCTCCTGTTTACAGTGCCTGGCGGCTTGGTTACGCTTGTTCTTGGTTCGCGCTCTGTGGTGGTCACTAGTGGTTCACTAGTGGCAGGACTGTTTTCCGGTTCCAAGGTTACTATTTTCTTCACTAGTGCGCTCATTCCCTTATATCATGTGAGCCAGTCACACTGCTTGACTGCAAAATCTGCACGAAGTGCTAATCTCACTCGTTCCGACGGGACCCTCACATCACCGAAGGCTGAGACTCAAAGGCACTGGTTGCAGCACAGCATTACGTAACGCAGCACTACATTACGACTGAAAAGCTTCCGAGAGAAAACGCGCCGGAACTTAAGGTGGATCTTAAGTGCCTGAAACTTAATCAGGAAGCTAACAGTCAGTACTTCACGTTCATTATCTGGGTCTAAGGCAGGCTCCTTGTGATAAGCCACTTCATGAGACACTTCATGATCTTCCAAACACACCGTCAATGCACGGAAGAATTGGTCATCGCGAATAAAGGCTGATCGCTGTTTCTATGAAGACAAATTAAGTTATTATTTGCTTCTCAGAATATTTTAATAACGGCTTATTAAGCACTACTGCTAAAACTAAAAAAGGCTCTACTCTGTGACTCAAATAATTATATGCATCAGCGTTTTAACACTTTACTATTGATGCTTTTGAATATATTTGATGACTTCGAGCTAAAACTAAAGCAATTTTTAAAAGCAAAAAGTTTATTTTTCGCTTCTAGTTTCTGTTTTTTTAAGCGACTCGTGGGAAAACTTTTATCAAAGTCTGTTTCCGCGATTGTTGCACATACGCTCGCATTTTATGACAAGGTGGCCCGTAAATTTAGCCTGTAAGGTTGCACTCATTCCAGTATCACTAAGCATTGTTTTGAGTCACTCGAGATTCTTTCTGTAGTAGGGGGTTATTCCAAAGCAGTTTTGCTTATCTTTTTATAAGGCGTTTGCCAGCTAGATTATCATTCGTCCAAAAGAAATTATTTAAAAGGTCGAAATTAAGAATAAGCAGTTTTTGCTTTTACACTGCAAATAGTAGATCAACCTCGGGAAAGTAATAGAAGCGATGGGAAATCGCGCTGAAGTGGGTTTGCCTATTAGTATAGAGCTATTGAGCGTCGGGAAAAGCATCCGTTTGGGATTTTCCGTTAGGACCCGTTTTCAGAGACAAAGTTTCAAAGACCACAGTTATTATAAAGGATGTCTTTCCTTGTATAAACGAAGTTTAATTCTCTCTCAGGGAATCTAGGAAATATGGTAATTAGGGTAACATAGGGAGACTAAAGGGAGTCTGCCATTTGGTCTGAAATAAGGGACGGAGTCTACCGAAACTTATTATAATAGGAACTACGAAGGAATAGGAAATACGAAGATATAGACGTGTGGATTCAGGCTTTTAAGCAAAGGTGTATCGCAGATGAGATAGCGGCAGTTGATTGAAAGAATGAACTGCTCTCTAACCTAGATGTCCAGTCAGCGTTTGCTATTGTGACAAGGCTAAATTTAGACCCTAATCTTCCATATGTAGAATTTAAGGATAGGCTAATCGAACGATTTACGCATGCGGGTAGTGCCCAATAAGCTAGGGAAGAGTTCTGTAGCAGATACCAATCTAAGACAGAAAGCTCTGAAGACTACGCGGAGAAGCTGACAGAGCTAGCCTATAGGGCGTTTCCCCATCTAACTGGGAGAAGCTACTGCTAGCACAGGCGAACACACTCCAAGAAACACGTCGAGTCTTGCAACGTATCAAAATAGCGTATGCCATGTCTCGCCGAGGAAGAGATCCAGCTCAGTGCAAGGCAACTGGGGGAGATGAGGCTGAGAACAGCATGAAAGAGTTAGTCCGAAAGCAAGGTGAGGCGCTAGAGCCAACAGAGGGTGCTTCAGGAGTTGCTCCGACACCAGTAGAGTGCTAAGCAGAAGGCTAAGCAGAAGCCGTACCAAGGCCAGCAACAAGGCCAAGGCAGCAGCGAAATAGCAGCAATAGTTTTTCTGTAAATAGTGAATTGAATTCTTCAGTGTATAACAGTATGCATGCGCAACTATTTAATCAATCATTTAATCAGCCAATAACTTATTCTTAGCACTTTTCACACGCACCACAGCAGCAAACTTGTTCTAGTAAGCAGCAAATGAAACCACAAAATTGAGTGAATCAACTAAAAAACAAAATTACGATCCGTATATTACTGGAAGCATTCTAAATAAGGAGGTACCAGGTAGTTTACTTATTAGACACTGGAAGCAATAGGAACATTCTAGGACGCGAAAACTGGAAGCATCTTTTCACTGGCAAGAATAGTCACTTAATTAGGCGGTGGAACAATATAATCGTATCATTCACGGAAGAGCTAATTCTAATTAAGGGTTCCGTAGTTATTAAGGCGATATTTGGTGATTTCGAAGAAGAAATCGAGTTTCTCTCATGTGACGCAGACGTAAACAATGTAATAGCTGTGACGTTTGTCCAAAAATATTGTACTATTATCGACTTTGAAGCAAGAATGCTAACTATGAAGCAAGGAACTAGAATTCCACTTCGATCAACCAGAGTTAAGCCTCGAGTTAAAGGAATATATGTGGCAGAAAAGACGACAGTTTCAGCTAATAGTTTAGTCAAGGTTAACTATTACTTACTTAAGGTTTACTTACTTAAGGTTACTTAAGGCTTACTCTTAAGGTTCACAGTTAACTTAAGGTTTAGTTAAGGTTAGATTAGCCACGGAGAGTGAAACTAATTTCGCAGTGCCGTCAGTTTTTGAGCCATTCAGACCAGGATTAAAAACTAGAGCAGAGTAAGTAACTGTAGAGCCAAGTTTAGTAACTCTTAGGCAAGGAGAAGCTTATGTAGAATTGATTAACACCAGTTCACAGGAAGCTAGAGTTCCAGCATCAGCGTTAGTAGGGATGGCTAAGCCACTCCTGACCAGGGAATTAAACTATCGTAAGGAGCAACCCGAAACAGCGCAGTCGTGCCAGAATAGGGACACGCAGTTTTGCGAAAACATCAGACAGGTGCAAGAAAAATTAGAAGACTGGATTAGTGACATTAACATAGGAAATAAACTGACTCAGGAGCAAAGACAGAAGGTGATCGAGGTCGTCAACGAACAGCTTTCTCACAGCACGAGTTAGACTTAGGCAGAACGCATTTAGTCACTCATGAGATAATCTTGAAGGAAAACAACCCAGTTCAGATACCAGCTAGGAAAATTCCACCTCATCGGATCAAGGAGGTAGATGAGCAGTTAGAGGCTCATGTTGGCTAGAGGCATCATTAGGCCTAGTTACTCGCAGTACTCGACTCCATTAGTCATAGTACCTAAGAAAGATGGTTCGCTGAGACTAGTTAACGACTATCGAACACTAAATAACAAATCGGAGTACTTTCCGCAGCCTATAACTAATATAAATAAAACATTCTCGTGCCTCCACAAAGCCACTTAATTATCTACGTTAGATCTACTTTCGGGATATTATCAGATAGCTCTTAGGGAAGAAGATAAGTGCAAGACTATCTTTCCAACTTTACATCGAGGTTCGTTTGAGTACGAAGTGTTACTAATGGGTTTGCAAGGAGCTCCAGGAACTTTTCAAAGGTGCATAAACTTAGTTCTCAAGGACGTTGCACAAAAGTTCGCCATAGCTTACTTAGATGATGTAATAGTTCATAGTAGACTTTGAATCTCACTTAGAACACCTGAAGGAAGTGCTCGAAAGACTAATCCAAACTAATATGAAAATAAAAGCTAAGAAATGTCACCTTTTCAAATCTGAATTACAATACATAGGACACGTCATAGGCAAATCAGGAATTAAGAGAGATGCGACAAAATTAGAAGCAATCAGGAACTGACCGAAACCTAAATCTGCGACAGAGCTTTCTCAAAGTTTTCTCGGACTCTGCAATTACTATCGAAAATTCGTTAGTGATTTTGCTGAGGTAGCAGCGCCAATGTGAGATAACGAAGAAGAACATCAAATGTATCCAGGACAAATGGACCAGGATTCATGATGAATGCTTCGAGTTATTGAAGGAATGTAAGCACTGGAATTGTGCTTACATCGAAGCGAAAAAACAACGGCCTCCTCTCGTCTCGACCGGTTCTATCCAGCCAGACCAGCTCTACACTAAAGGGAAGATAACAAAGTTGAGGTTCGAAGGCCAAGCCAGCAGCCTGCGAACGCGTGACACAGTAGACTCGCAACAATGCTTTGGGGGTGATATGGTTGCCTAACAACGGGACAGAGAAAAACTGCTCGAGCGATAACCCTGCCCCGCTCAAACTATGCATTGCTCTTCATTTTGTCAACTAAACCAGTTTGCTTGCTTGACTATAAAATACACTGTCTTGAATAATTTTCGGTACAGAGAGAGATTCGGAGATGTGAGCCTCACACTCATAACAGGGCGCTCAGAGGCCAGGTGTGTTCGAAAGTCTTTCTGACTTGTGAGCAGAAGATAAAAGGAATAAAAACTGTTATAAGGAACGGATGTGTTCCGAAGAAGTGCTTGCTTACCTAGAGTTTAATACAGACCCCCAAGTTTATTTTGTGTTAGACACTGATGCATCAGATGTCAGAATTGGGGCGGTCTTGAATCAAGTGCAGAGCGACGGAGTCGAGAGACCGATCGCGTATTTTAGTCGGAATATGAGACAGTCAGAGACTAGGTATCCGATTACGAGGAAGGAGCTTCTAGAGATTGTTGACTAGCTAAAGTACTTCAGGTTTTACCTCGTAGGGAAACATTTTAAGGTGCGCACTAATTACAACGCCTTAACCTGGTTGCTTCGCCAAACCGAACAGACAGGCATTTTAGGTCATTGGATCGAGACTTAGTGAACTGTATTTTAAGATTGAGCATAGAAGTGGCCCAAAACATTTGAATGCCGATGCTCTATCCAGGATCCCGGATCTTCAACAGGATGAGACATTCCCACATGCCAGGTCGCTAAGCTGTAGGGCAACTGTGAACACAGACCCAGTTGCAGCTGTTACTGTGAACTCAGGCAATTCCGCGCAAGCCGAAACCTGCAGTCTGCACAGTGGGGTTATGTCATGCTGTTCGCCACTGAATATTGCGCCGAACCGACACAATACTCCGAGTTTTAGTAGCAGGTTGCTAAGTAGAAAGCAAGAACAGGAATCAAGGAAAGGGCACCCGCTTGTTTGCAATGCACTGCTGAGTGATTACCTTTGAAGCCCAGTGCGTCGTGAAAATTTGGACACAGCTCATAGCTGACCCCGCACTAAGCTATGTTAGGAATATGATTGAGTCTGACTTGCCGAAACTGAATTTTCAAGAAAAACTAGAAATGTCTCACGGGATCAGAAATCTGCTAGGTTACTTTGAACTCCTCAGGATAGAAAACGGTGTTCTCAAATAGACTTAAATTTAGGGCGGACCTAATCTAAAGTGGTGTTGCCTAAGTCTTTGGATGGTGAAGTCTTTCACGAATTCCACGATTCCCCGTTAGGTCACTTAGGTAGAGACAAAACTTATCAGCGAATTAAGGAAAGATTTTGGAGAGTAGGTTTAGCTACAGCAGTCGAAAACGTCGCCAAGTGCAAATCCTGTTTAGAAAGTAAGTCAAGGAAGCGATGCAAGGCACCAGTACAGAAATTTCCTATTGTCGAACGCCTTAACATCGATTTGATTGGTCTGAACAGACTATCAAATCGGGTAACAAGTACGTCGTGTCAGTTTTTGACAGCACTGGCAAATTTCTATTTACGTTTGAAATAAAAAGTCAAAAGGCTAAGACGGTAATCAAAACTCTACAGAAGCGAGTTTTCACAGACTTCGGGATACCTCAGTGGATTTAAACAGATCAAGGAACTCAATTTACAGGGAGAGCATTCAGGAAATTTCTAGACATCTATGCGATTAGACACACAAGGACAACGAGCTATCATCTATAAAGCAATAGGCTAGTAGAAAATTTAAATAAACAAATTAAGTCAATTCTCACGTGTCTGCTCAATAAAGAACAGGCGAACTGGGATGTTTTACTGCCCGGTTGTATCACCGCATTACGCACCAGTACGAACACAGCCACAGGTTTCAGCCCGCATTATCTTGTGTTTGGAAGAGAGGCCTAAATGCCGAGTGGCAACGTATTCCAGCAGCCAAAGGCGTTCGCCGATCTGCCTGTTTATGTTCAAGAGCACTTAACTCACCTGCAAGAGGGGCAAGAACTCGCCAAACAGCGGCTTAAGTTAATACAAAGTAAGCGTGAGCAACACTACTCTAACAAACCAAAGCAACCAGACTTACGTATAGGGAGCTTAGTATTAAACAAAATTACTAAGGCTAGAAAAGAGGAATTAGTTATGCATAGGGACAATTTACTACCAGTACCAACAGCCCATTACGTCAGTGAGGAAGAAAAGCCGAAAGCAGTTGTGCCAGGCTAGTTGAGAAAATATACCGCTTAATCCTATGTACGAGTGAGAGTAAGTAAGAGTGAGCAGGAAGCAAAAGTGCAGTTTGTGCCAGTGCAGAATCAGAATAATGTTCCAGTGCCAGTGCAGGTTATGCCAGTGCAAGTTATGCCAGTACAGGAAGATAATCTAACAGCTCGAAATAATAATAAACAGCCAGCCTGAGAAGTAAGACCAGTTCGAGACAGACGGGAGCCGGATAGACTAGTCATAAACCCAGGTCAGAAAACCTATGTGCAGAGAGTAAAGGAGTTGTTTAACCCCTATCTACTCTTCCAGCTCGAATAACATCATAGCTAACGCCCCATAGCGCGTTTACCCAAATAAATTTACTCTGGGAAGAGAAGAGCTAACAACACCGACGAGAATGAGCCGCCGTTAAGAGTGCGCTCGGTGAGAGTAGAAGAACAGGCGGACGAGCCTGAGAAGATCCGTCAAATGGAGCCGATAGAGGAAGGAAGGAAATCTAGTTATAGATTTAGGAAGTGTAGATTTAGAGGACGCGACAAAGAAGCATGAGGAGATTAAAAAAAGCACGACGAGTTCTTGAAAATGTTATTGGACGTTGAGTTTTCAGACATCGAAGAAGTCTTGAGCCCAGCTGTTGAGGCTCCAGTATCACAGGATCGGCCAGGCAAGGATCCGAAGGAGCGGGAGCCGGCTCCGGCGACTAATGAGCCTATCCTGGAAGTCACCAGGTTCTTCCAGGCCCACTCACCGCGGCCGAGCAATCCGAAAACGATAGCAGTCATCAGGTGCCAGCCAGAAGGAATTCCGGAAATGCACCAAGGCGCTCAAGAAGTGGTTGCTGCGCACCGCCAACACGGGCCTGTACGACCCGATGGTGCCGACGGAATGCACCAGGTTCCTAGCCAAGGCCACTGCCGCAGAGCGCGTACAGAGCATGGAGGTGGCGTGTACCTAAGCGCTGCAGTATGCTGAAGAGCGGGCTAGAGGGCCAATGTCGCCATTCCAGGTGAGTGAGCACCTGCGAGATATAGGAAGAAAGGACTCCGGTCACTAGACTTTTATACCAATGTGCGCAGCGTGCACCTAGGGCAGCTGTAATAATCAAATTAGGGGATGCTTAATGCAGCAATGCTCCCATTTTTTCACACAACTATAAAGCTTTAATTTTTTAGATATTGCCTGCATTTCACACAGTGCAATGAGCCTATTTATATTTTTACCTTGCCAATCAATTGCACTGCCTTTATTAAGAATTTTTCTGCTGCTTTCAACATATTTACCGCAATTAGTATGCAATGCTCATTATTAATCAATTAAGCCAACATTATTACTGCAATACCTACATTAGCTCTTAAACCTACATTCTAGCCCAGACATGAGCGACATTGAAATTCCGCTTGAACAGCAGCTGTCGCTATCTGCATCGAGCGATTCATTCGGGGCCGAAATCACTTCCTCGCCTTGACCGGAGGGCCGAGTTGCCACCAGGCCGGCGCCCTTATCGGCCACTCCTCCGGTTGCGGCATCCACCGGCGTCGTCCGGCGCACATTGCTAAAGAAAGATACGAAATACGATCTAACGAGCTAAAGATAGATGCAAGCCACTATCGGACCCCGGACAGAGCCTACACCAAGAAAGACGACATAACTGGAAAAACCAACAACCAGAGGACGGGATAGGGCCTCTGCAGGCGCGCCGAGAAGTCGCTTCGGGCAGAGAACGGCCAACTGGCGCCCCGAAGGAAGGCCGCCAGTCCAGCAGAGGCTGGGAGAGAGAAGTAGATCCCCTCGATGTGACAGCGTGGGCCACGCCGCAGAGCGTCACTCTAAGGGCCATGATTGAGTCGGAACGCCGGGCTATCATCAACGAGGCGTTCATCAAAGCTTGATTGGCCTATATTGCGAATTTATGAATATTTATCACCTTGACTACTACAATTCCTGCAGCTACTACTACTGAACTTCTACAAATTGCAACTTTTACAACTACGAATTTTAAAAATTTTGCAATGGCTCGTGAATTTTCGGATGCATTTAGTTCACTCAATCATGTTGATGATATGGATTCCGATTCAAGTGCTGTGTTGGAGACCAATGTTGCTGCAAGTACTCAACATGATATTGTTGAAGCAAGTGATGAAACAAAAACTAACTCCAACAAAGTCAAAGTCTAACTCCAACTCTAGCCTCGAGTTGCTGCTTAATTCTGCAATGTGTACCAAAGTTCATGATTACTTTTCCTCTCTTAACATGAGAAACAACCGAGAAATAGTTTGCATGGCTATTATTTACATTGTCTTGTCATCTGGTTCATCACAATCAACTGTTTGTTTGTTGTTAAATGTTTTAACTTTAATGAATGTGGTTACAATTCCAATCACCATTTCTCGAATCAAAACTTCAATGCGTCGTGTCTTTGCCCCCCACAAGTTCATTCAGTTCACAGAAATTTTCTCTAACCCTCAGTGCAAAGAAGTCTCTCCTTTACGAAAGTGCTGTAATTCCACAACAATAAAAATTGCTAAACTTGACCTATTTTTGCAAGTTATTTTTGTGCTACAGCAACATCTGCAGACAATTTATGAGTATTCCTCTAGTGAAATGATCAAGACTGATGTTCTAAAAGATATTGAACTTAAATGTCAGCCTTTGAAGCTATACCTTCACTTGTCTACTGATGGTGGCAAGTTTTTTACATTTTCATCTTAATCTATTTGGCTAGTTCAAGCTCAAATTCTCAACTTGCCACCAATTTTACGAGCTAGAATTGAGAATATGTTAATGTTAGGTATTTTTATTGGTGATAAAAAACCAAATTAGCATTTGTTTTTGAATTCATAGCTTGCCCAAATTGGTTTTCTTGAAACTCATAACTTTGTCATTAATGGTGAGCTTGTGCCTGTTTAGCTAGAAATATTTTCTCTTGTATTCGACTTGCCAGCCATGGCCAGTGTACTTGAGCACACACAATTTAATGGTAATTTGGTTGTCTATACTGTGATGCACCGGGGAAAGTTGTTAAAGTTGGCCGAGGACATTTTCGAAAATTCCTAAATCTAGGTGTTTTAGTGAACTCAGAAACTTACAATAAGCGTGTTACTATTGTTATTCGCTCTGGGTGTCGTCCTGATTGGGGCATTAAAGGCATGTCTGTTTTTCATGATTTGTTTTCATTTGTTTGCCTTCATGTTTTGTACAAGAATTGTACCTCAACAATTCTAAAGTTCTTATTTGATGGTCAGTACTGGCAACAATCTTTTTTTCTGGGCCGAAGCTTAGCTCAAAAAAATTTACTGCTCCATGGTGCTATTTTACCAAGTTATCTCACAAAGCCATTGATGATAAATGAGCGAGCTTGCTGGAAGGCTAGAGATTTCAAGTTCGTAAGTCTGCACTTTTTTGCCAGCTATTGCAGCTTTTCTTGTAAGAAGGAAAAAGCAGCAGCAAGCCCATAGTCTGTTGTTGTTTTGCATTATTTGCCGTATTGCGAACGTTTTTGATGCTGCGGATTTTGCGGATCAGCTTGAATCGATTGTTGGCCTATGTATGACTCAACTTGGAATTTCTTTCGACAAAAATATTTATACTTTAAACTTTTACTTGCTTTTCCACTTGCCCCCACAAATTGCTCGCTTTGGACCCATGAGTCGCTATTCAATGTTTTCATTTGAGAACAAATTTGTTAATATAAAAAAATATTGCAAAGGCACGCGGTTTCATATCAAGCAGGCTTGTAAAAAGTTTTTACTTGCTAAGTTTTGTTCTTACTGCCTCTCGCGCAACGATATTTCTGAGAAAAGCAAAGTGTTATCCTTCCTTGGTATTACCAAAGCTGAATTTTAGGGTAGCGAATGCAAAATTACATTTCACTCCTGCCATTGTATATCTATTGATGATCGACGTGTGTATGCTTTCAGGAAGGATTCAAATGTATCTTGTTTTTATTACTATAAAACTGGATCGTTTGGTAAAATCATTTCATTTGCGAGAAACAATAGTGGCTTGTTTCATGCGCGTGTTAGACTGTATGAGCGGGTTTTAGAAGGATTTTTTTTCCTCTCACAGTAATGACTCTGATCAGTCTGTTTTCAATGTTGCATTAGATTTAGCTAATAAAATGTTCTTTTTTGGTAAACCCACTACCCGTATTGCTGCTATTCCTTCTATTAACATTCTTTACTCATGCGTTGTATATCAAAATATCCTCGAAGACCCCAACATTTCGCTTTTTTCTGTCGACAATTGTGTTTCAGAGTATGGCTAGTTTTGTATGTTGCATTTGCCATCAAGCTGAAAGTTAGTCGATGATAATCAACCTGTTTACTTTTTCTTTGTTTGCTTCAACATATGCAGTTCCTATTTGGAAAAAAATACATTTTTCGTTGCGTGTTATTGAATATTAGTTGAATTGAATTGAATAATTCATTGAATTAACTGAATTTTGAACTTTGAACGCCTTCTCTCTGTTGACTTGGTCTTTTTGTAGATAATTAACGAGTGTGAAAAGCATGGGGCAGAAGTTGCATTACACTACTAGTAGTACAAATAAAGAAACACAAAGATTTAAACAATTGCAATTTACGTACGACATATTAGTAAAAAATTGTAATTAAATTGTGAGAAATGCTAAAATTGCAAGAAAGTTGCTATTCGAATTGCAAATTATTGCAATTTTTGACAATTAAATTGCAATGATTGCGCAAGATTGCTTCATTCGATTACAATTTCAAAGCAATTCTGTATATTTTTTGTTCTCTAGTGAAGCTACGTGCTTTCCAATTTATGCCATTGGTTGTACCAATGTTGAACGGGCTTCGCTTGGATGGTGTGATTGGTGTCCCATACGCGGATGCAGCGGGCGTGCAGCGGACAGTGAGACTTCACCCGCTGATCGGAGTGTTTGACGCCCTCGATCGAGCGGACGTTATTGGCGTTAAGCGAACATATCTGCGCGTTGCCGCTTTGCTGACATCGACGGCTGAAAGCGTGCGGCCTGTAGACTACTTGCGCTCCATCTTGGCGGATGAGCCGGGTAACGCTGTAAATTTACCTGAGCACCCACAAAAAGTACAGCAGTAGTGTCGTGCGTCTAGTGCCCCTGTGCGACGCACTGCCGCATGTCGTCGTGCGACAGATTGACCGCGATACGGCCCACAAGCTAGTGCAGGAAGCCAAAGCAGGCATCAGCTCGACGAAAGCTTTTGAATGCGATGGTTTGCACTTCTTTACTGAAAAAGAACTTTGCAACGCCACCTTTACCGGTCGACACACGTCCGGAAAGGACTAAGAAGGCGGATGAAGTGAAGAAGGAGATTATCCTTCAGCACTGTACACACAAAAAACTAGACGTACCACTGGTTGAGTTACAGAGCGCGTACACAACTTGCGTTGACACCCTCCGGGCATGAGATCGTGCGAAGAAGGCTAGCGTTGCCGCTTTAAATGAGGCACAGTTCCGAAGGATGCAGCTGATAGGGCGGCGTAGTCATAGACAGCTGTATGACTTTTTTGTATTCTGCATCATTAAAAAGTTCAATAAATTCATAGTTCATTAAAACTCATAAAAATTAAAAAATTCTAGCAGTTAGCCTCAACCATTGATTCGGTCGCCAATCTTGTCACTAATCAGTTTAGTCAAAATACTATCAATACATTCTACTTGTGTGCTTGCTCATTTTGAAAGAATGGAATCACTTCGAATACATATACTCGTAAAAATTCATGCATACCACAATTGTCATTTGTGGTATTATTATACCGCAAACAGGCAAAGGAGAGGTCCAGTTCCCAGCGGATACCTGCATGGCGGGCACCGACGAAACGATTTTTATGGTATAAACGGAGCAATAACGGAACGATTTATTGTGTAGTGAAAGTGCCGTTAGCAAGAGAGTGGGAGAAATCAGCCGACACGCGCGTGATGCGTGAACAAGCATCCAGCCTTGGCAGCATCTCCTTAAATGCAGAAAATCTGTAACGGCTGCAAGCCTAAAAAAAGCCGATGATCGGCGAGCAAGAAGCCTAGCCATGCGGCCCTCGCGTGATGCATGAACCACCTTTGGCTGACACTGCCTACTGGGCCTCAAAATTCCACTTTCTCCCCCTACTGCTCCTATTCCTCTTTGCTCGCGTACAGTGCGTTAGCTTATAAAATATACTGATTGAAGAGGAACGATCCTCGCAAGAAGTTAAAGAATGTGACTCTAGGGATCACACAGAGAAAGTACTATCGAGTCAATTGTTTGCTATCTTCCTGAACTGTTGGCAGAAGGAAACGTTTATGGGGGAACCCATAATATGTAAAATATTTCATCTGGAACAAATCGGACTAAGTGGATACAATACCTTCTTAGAAGAATTCGGCAAAAACGGTTAGATTTTTAGTAAAATTTTACGAATGTTGTCCTATTGTCTCTTGGAAAATCGGCGAAAACAATTATTTACTTTTTATTAAAAAATCTTGACACGTAGCGACCGTTTCTACATCAGAAAAAAAGAGAAAAAATCGAGATGTTCTTCCGTCTTTTTAAATAGGGTAAAGACTAAGAAAATTCGTTATAAAACAAGCCTTTTTATTTTTTTATTTGGTTTAACATCGGCGAAAGTTCTCGCTTAATCGAATGGAGAAAATTCGGTAAAAAGTTTGTAAATTCTTTAAAATTGTCTGATTTACACGGACTTTCTGTCTCTAAAAATCGTACTTACTGACCGACGGGATTTAAGGAATGTCTCAAAAGTAGTATCACATTTGCATGCACTTTCATAAAAAATGAAACAAAGGAAACAATCACTGAATGACGGCTTTATCTGGCAACAAAATATTATCGAAGCTGGAGGCCTCCATTTCTGACGTCCTTGATCATGTCCTTTCCCTAGTGAAAGGATTGGATTGGTGTCAAGCAGCAAGCTCATCTAAGCATTCAGCAGCAAAATGAGCAGCAGCAACTGCAACGCCACAGCGCAGGATCGGACAATTAGACCACGCCACCTGCGCTCGATGCGGCCTGCAGGTGGAACAGTACCACCTGTTCAGCTGCCCGGCCCTTGATGGGGTTCGACGTCAGATTGGAATTACTGGACTGAAGGACCTCGCCAATGGTCAACTGGTGGCGCCGCTCTTGGGGGAGATCGGCTGGATACCCCTCAAGCTTGCCGCACTCCGCAGCCAACAACTGCAACGCCAGCATGATCAGGAAAAGAGGAAGCAGAAAAAAACGGATCACAGGCAAAAAAACAAAAAAACGGATCTCGACCATCACCAGACCATCAAAGTGACATCGACTAGAAGCAGACTTGAAAGAGATAGTTTGTGAGTTGGAGTAAAAATTGCGCAAATAAATCCGGGAATCTGAACTTTAACTGAAGTCTGTAGTCAAACTCGAACTGAATATTGAAAAGCTGAGGCGCGAATTGCACATGCACATGCACAAATATTTCCGGGAATCGGAATTCCCCGGGTTTAAAATCCACGGGTTTCAACAGCTTGTGAACAGCCTGGCAACAGCCAGGAAAAGAAAACATCATCTTTCTTTCTGATGAGGCTAGGACACTGGCTCAGAGCCTTTATGTGCTGTTGCAGCTGACAGGGACAAACCATCACTAACTATATTAATGAAAACTTAAAATATAAAAAATGTTACAATTCTCTACATGTACTCTCCACATGCTTAGGTGTCATCACTTTCTTATTGACAGTGGAATCGAAAGTTTATCGAAAAGGAATAATAATTACGAGTAGACTAGGAAAATTTTGTTCAGTGTCTTACCGCTCGGGCACTGCTACGAGGACGACTCGCTGTGAAAGTGTGGTAGGGCTCCTAGGATAACGTGCAATAATGTAAATTACTAATACCTAAAATAGCGATTACTCATTCGCACAATTAAATTACTGGAGTACATGCACAAGCGCCTGCAAATGCACATGCACATGCACAATGATTACATTATGGATACATGTATGGATACACAGAAACTTAGAGAATTCAATTGTTCACAAGCTGTTGAAACCCGTGGATTTTAAACCCGGGGAATTCCGATTCCCGGAAATATTTGTGCATGTGCTCTGAGATCTGAGGGCTAAGGCTATACTCTAGCAAAAACTTCTTAATAGTTAGTAGGATAGAGTAAACATAAAATGGAGTACATTCGTGTAAAATTAGCATTTGAGGCAAACATTTGATATTGTTGGCTGGGGTAAGTGCTGCGCAGAATGTCGGGCAATGTCTGTCTGACTCTAAAACATGTATTGGCAAACTCTGGCCTCTGCCTCTGACTCTCAATACGTACCTTGGATCGATTGCAACTTGTATCTCATTTTCTGTTTCCTCTCTTCTCTCTCGTCCCTCGTCTCTCCTTTTTTTCTGTGTCTTCTCTCCTCTCTCCCCTCTTCTCTCGTCTCTTCCTTCTCCTCTCTAGTCTTTCCTCTCTCTCTTTCCTCTCATCTCTTTTCTTGTTTTATCTCTGCTCTCTCCCCTCGTCTCTCGTCTCTTCCCTCACCTCTCTCGTCTGCTCTCTCATCTCTCCTTTCTCTTCTTTTATCTTTCTCTCCTATCTCTTCTCGTTTCTCTCTGCTCTGCTCTCTCTCTCTCTCTCTCTCTCTTTCGCTCTCTTTTATCTCTCCTCTCCCCTCTTCATTCTCCTCTTTCCTTTCCTCTCTCGTCCTTTCCGCCAATTTCCCCTGTCCTCTCGATTCTCTTCCCTCCACTCCTCTCTCCTCAATCACTTCTCATCTTCCTTTGTCTCCGGGTGCACCTCTCACCTCAATTCTTATATATCTCTCCTCTTTTTTCTCTACTCTCCCATCTCTCGCTTCTGCTCTCTCATCTCCTTTCTCTCATCTGTCATCTTTACTCTTATATGTTCTCTCCGGTGTAGTCTTCTCTTTCCCCTCTTCTGACTCCTCTCTTTCCTTACTTCTCTTTTTTCTCCTCTACTCTCTCCCTCTATTCTCTTCTCTCGTCTTTGCATTCTGCTCTCTCTTCCTTTATCTTTCATCTCTACTCTTTCAGCTTTCCTTTCATCTCTCTTATCTCTACAATCTCATCTCTTTCCTCTGTCCTCCTCTTCCCTTTACTCTATCATCTCTCCTTTCTCCTCTTTTCTTTCGCAACTCTATCTCATCTCTCTCCTCTTCTCACTCCTCTCTCCCCCTCTTATCTCCTCTCTTCTCTGTCATTTCTAATTGCTACTCTCAATCCTCTCTTATCTCCTCTCTGTTCTCTCATGTCTACTCATCTCTACTCTCTTCTCACTCTTCTCTACCCTCCTCTCATCTCCTCTCTGTTCTCTTATGTCTACTCATCTCTACTCTCTTCTCACTCTTCTCTACCCTCCTCTCTCATCGATTCTCTGTCTCATCTCTTAACTCTTCTTTTTTCCCTCTTATTACCTCTACTCTTTCCTCTCCCTCTTCTATCCCTCCTTTCGCTTCTTCCTCCTATATTCTCTGCTTTCTTCTCACCCCCTCGTCTCTCTTATTATTTTTTATCTTTTCTCTGATCCTCCCCTCGCCCCTCCGCTCTTTCTAATAGTCTATTCCTTCTCCTTTTCACTCTCATATGGCCCGCAGCCATGAGCTTGATTCTTTATCTGGCCTTTGACGTAAAAAATCTGCCGATCCCTGCTTCGAAAGCCAGTTTGTGGGACATAGTACTATCATGGTTGTTATCATTTCTCACGCTTTAATCACGTCATCTTTCTGGCCAATAAGCAGCCTTGAGAGGAATTTGAATCTTATCTCAATTTCTTTCTTTGGTAAAGGCAACACAGAATTTTTTGCTCCGTGTCTTTTCTCTTAAGTAAATAAGAGCTTGCACACATACGCACACCCACGCAACACCACATTGAAAGTTCAATCTGGAAAATCCTTTGGAAATTGATCCGGATCTTGTCCTTTTGCCGTTTCCATTTGAAAATATGGCTCGAAGACACCCTACAGTGCATCGCGATGTCAAGGAAACTGTTGGAATGTATACCATGGATAAGGATTTCAACACCTTCATTGAACACTTCGACCTTGTAACTCGCGAATATGGACCACTAAATCCATAAAAAGCACTTCTTCTTCCTCCACTGCTAGAAGGTACTGCTGGAGAAATGTATGGCAATTTAAATGCCGCGGCACAGCAAGACTATCATACTTTAGTTACACGACTGAGAGCACAATTCGCCAGATGTGGAAACAATCGATCTGTGCTTCTAGTTCTACACAAACTTCATAACGGAAAAATAAGTCCGACGGAATCCTTCCTTACTTTCGTCGATGATGTTCGCAAAATTATTAAAGCGTTGCACCAGCCACCACCGCCGAACCCAGGAGCTTAGCCTATCGGACCAGCAGAAATAGCTGCACGAGAAAGACAACGCCTTGCTGACCAAGAACAAGGTCTAATCCTCCATGTCATTAGTAATACTCAACCTTCGCTGCGAGACAGGCTGTTAAGAGAAACCATTGAGACAGAGGAACAACTAATTCATTGCGGCATGCAATGGAAAGCAAGTGCCCCACTATTGACTACTTGTAGTAGTGATACGACACAATTGGCAGAACAATTGAGCAAACTTATGCAGCAACATCAAACTTCTGCGATCATGCCACAGCGACAGAGATACGCTCTGCCACCCTTTTGGGGGACAGAGCGTCCTGCAGAAAATATCAATATCAAGTCCATCAACAACAGCAGCATTGTCTTTGCAAGATCAAGGGCCAGTTATAGATCAAAAAGGATTGACTCCATCAATGCCTACAGCAAGCAATGCTAAAAGACCTAGGATGAGAAGCAAGATTCGAGACTTGCATTACTGCATTGTCTGCCTGGCTGACAATAAGCCACTTGCAAACTGTGGAATTAGCCGATCCAATTTTTGTGCCAAGAATCGCCATAGTGAACGCCATCATTCATCTGATCCTGATGGTTCCCAAAAAGCACAGTTTTCTCGGCATGATGCCTTAATTGTACAAACTCTACTAACTCTACTCTACAGCTCTCGCTGTACCTGCCGGTGCACCACAAGTATACGATGCTGAAATGAATGCGACTGGCGAAGCCCTGGCAAAGCTGGCGTTGAAAACTGTGAGCAACCTTGATCCGCCGCTTCGTAGTGTGGTTGGTGTCGTTGCTGACGGCCAGTACGTTGTAAACAGCCGGTTCCAGGGAGAGTTGTGCAGGCAGCTGGGAATTGATCCCGACGACGAAGAAGGCTTACCAATTTGCTGGGATGCGGCCCACTACTTAAATTTGGCCGCTACCGACGTTCGCGATGCCCGCAACAAAGGTTTCTTCCGTCGGTTTGTCACGCACGCAAATCAGTTTTCACATCATTTTGGTCGCGGCCGCGGCTTTGCTGCTCTTGAAAAAGCGACCGAGGAGGGCGCTAGGGCAATTGCAACGTTTTCGACTCACCGCTTTTTGAGCTCGGCGTTGAAGCAGTGGGAGGCCATCAATGCTTCGTATGGCGTAAGCTGGGTTCTGATGCAAATTTGGTTTCAATTTCAAATGCATATTTGTGACTCTGGTTGCAATTTTCAATGCTTACCTATGCAAAAAGGGTTACATTTGGAAAATGACTAATCCTTAGCTTCCCATCTTAACATTGCATGTTTTCAATACCATTTGTTACCTTTTTTACCATTTATGCAGGCGCTACATGCGGCATTCCGAGCCAAAAACCCCAAATGCAAAGACGAAGAAACTTTGCAGTATCAAATGTTCGGATGCGACTTCGTGTTTGATTTATTGGTGCTGCTTGACCTTACCTCTCCACTTTGCCAGCTAATGGAGATCGTCCAGGTGAGATTGCTGTTGGTGAGATGGTTCTTGGTTGGTAGATTAAATGAATGTTCGAGAGATCTCGTCTGTACTGTAAACTAAGCAAAAGGCAGGTTTGAGCTAGTCCGAGAAAACACAAAGTGGCTAAAGCCAAGCGAGATATTTTATTTTTGATTTTGCAATGTACACTAGCAATTGTACATTGAGCATAAAACACATAAGTTCACGCGCACGCGAGAGCGAAACTGATGCTATTTACAGTACTTTTTATGCTTTTGGATTGCATTTCAATTTCCAACGGCACCCGGGAAGTTATTTGGTCTGCCCGCGATCATGCCGACATGGAGGCAGAAATTGTCGATCTTGCCAGCGCACTTTGCAATAGCCTGAGGAATCGATTTGCGACCTGCAATAATGCCGTGGCTGCCGACTCCACCGTGATGGATGTGGGTGAGGTGCTGTCTCTACTGATGTCCGACAATCTGGACCTCAGCATTGAGCAATACACCACGTCTATTGTGGCTCAGCATCTGGTTCAGCAGGCGGTGCGCTCCGATCATCTGCAGCTGAACGCTCTGCTGTCGAGAAAGTATATGGCATCCTACATTAGCTGCCTGCACAACGCATTTAAGTCCGGCACTGGGCGCAAGACCTGGCTGACTCCAGCAATAACAGAGCCTATCCTTGCAGTGTTGGCTTGCAGGAGCGAGGACTCTAAGTGCAAACTTGCAACTCTTTTCAACATTATGAAAGAGTCTGGGCACCGGCAACGAGTACGCCTGAACGACACTGCCATTTATCAGTCCTTGTACGCAGATGCCAAAATATTTGGAGCCGCTGGTCACTTTGCATGCCGCCTCTTGGATTTTGCATTACACAGGAGTGGCACTGGTGAGTTGTTATATATCTAGAGACTAGAGCATCAAATTAGTGTCTTTGAGTTACTAAAATATAATCAAAACAATTTCAGAAGCCATGGTAGAAACATTTTACTCAACAATGCGCTCCCAGCAGCAGCAGGGCGGCCAGTCCAACGAGACGCTTGCACTTCGCTCGAAGCTTTGGTGGATGCTGCCATCCATCAAAACACCGGAGATGGAGAGTCTTTTAAAAGAGGCTGGCCACGTTTTTTTCACTGGAAATGCTAAATGCGGCCTTACTGCACACCGTGGGCCATTTTTTTATGACCTGAAGGGATGTGCCATAGCCTACAATGTGAGCAAGGTTGTTGATAGGCATGCCAAAAGCAAGCCTTGGTGCCCATTTGTTGGCCGCTACCACTACAACCAGACTGACTCTGAGTTGCCTAACTAAATATAGGAATTTTTTACTATGTTTGTATTTGTACTATTCTTTGACTTCCTAGTGTGTGCCAAGATTGAAAGAATTGTACAAAATTATGAATATTAATTGACAGTGGTTACCATTTAGACAAAATTATATGTATATAAGGGTGTTCCTTGTAATCCTTGTAAACTTCTAATCCTTCACGTGCACTGCTACCCCTACCTCCCCCCTGGTCTATTGGCATACCACTGGGTTCAGATCTTGGCATACACAGCATACCACTTTTTTACTGACTTTTTATTCCAGCGTACTCGTGCCATGATCCTGACTATGGCATCAAGTCTAAAATCTCCTAGCACTTAGCTTACTCTAGCATAGACATAAACCTTTATATAAATTTTTAAAAATTATAAACTTTTTTGATAGAGCTATTATCTTTTGCATATTGATAATATAGGCCTATTGGGAAAAGAATTGTTAAACCACAGTCTACATACATACTTATATTAGGATGTCTAATGAGCCTATTTTTAGTGTGAAAAAAACAAAAAACATGAAAAAGTGGTCTTCTTTAAATGACTGTAACTTTTTAATATGTAAAATATGGCTATGTTCTTAAATTCATTGAAAATAGACAAATAGATCTTTCAAACAACATATAGTTGTATAGATTTGTATAGATTTGTATAGATTAGTTGTGTAGATTTTCATACATTTTCAAAACTGTGCCAAATTTGCTTGAAAATATAGGGTCAGGAGGATTTGTTTTTTAATAAAAAAGTGGATAACTGCTAAAAATGCTTGCACATTGGGTGTAGGTAACTTCTTGCAGGTCATTTTAAGCAAACTTATTTTGTTCAAAAATATGTACATATACATGTACGATGCACATGTAAAATTTAAAATGGCCATAACTTTTGAATGGAAAGAGTGGTCACCCTAATTCTTTTTGCTACTTATTTCCAGTGACAAAATGAAACTTTAAGGCAAGACAGGATGAGTGTAACTCTGCTTAACAGAAATTGTCAAAATGCATACTTTGTCTGCATTTGAGTGCCTCTTTGTCCTAAAGGCACATCCTAATATACCTTTTTACGTTCTATTTGATAAAAACTGCAACCAATTTGGCCACGGCTCAGCCTGACCATAGACATAGAATTTTCCATAGACAGCCACCACTAGCGGCAACCAATTTGGTAAAAACTGCGAGCTATTTTGCCAGCTTGAAGATAGCAGCTGCTCTGATGGCGAATCGTGGGCCGTACCAAAAGATAAGTCAGCTGGATCGAGAGCAAATTGTGAGAGCGTACAGGAGTGGCGACGACTGGGGAGAGCTTGGCAAAATGATGGGGATGAAGAAACTGACAGTGAGGAACATCGTGACCATGTATGAACGAACTGGTAGAGTTGGCACTCTGCCAAAAGGAGGAGTGAAGAGGATGGCGCTGACGGAGGCTATGGTGGACACCATTGTTCAATTCGTAGAAGGTCAACCTACTGCCTCTCACACCTCTCAAGTGCCTGCGCTGGATCAACCATTCCCAGACCTAGACGTACTTCAATCGGTGCTTGAATGCTGAGGACATAATGTTCTGACTTCGTGCATGTATTGTTAACATTCTTTATCGTTATTGTTATGCTATTGAGCTGCTATCTTCAAGCTGGCAAAATAGCTTGCAGTTTTTACCAAATTGGTTGCCGCTAGCGGTGGCTGTCTATGGAAAATTGCTGCGGCTGCATCAGGCTGAGCCGTGGCCAAATTGGTTGCAGTTTTTATCAAATAGAACGTAAAAAGGTATAATTTCTGTCACATCAAAGTTATTAAGCATATTGACATAGATGTACATGCAAAATATATTACAGAGATAGGAAAAATGTATATTGAGGGGTTGTACATTTGAAAAGAAGTCATATATGCAATCTTTTTCAAAAATGGATAGCAGGACTTACAATATACTTTTTCTTTTATGCATTTATCACTAATCTATCTTTTATTTGCAGATCTTTCAGATGCTAGACATGCTGCGACTATACTATACAATATCTGCTGAGTGCCTGACAAGCTCATAGTGCAGCTTTTTACACAGTTGCCTCAGATCATTTTAGCTAGGCCTGAAGATTGCGCACAGTTTCTCAAAGGCCTGCATCAGCATCCATCTTCTCTAGCCTAAAGCGGACCAGGCAACAGCAGCAGCAAAGGTTGGCAAATTGGTGTGCTAGAAGTGTATTTAGGCCTAAGATAAGAAAAAAACATTATATTTTTTACTACTTGATTAATTTTTAAAAGTCTAGTGTCATTTCACTCATAATACCTAGGGCTACATGTGGCATGGTTGAAAATTTGGATTTTGAAAAAAAATTTTCTTACTGGACCCCCTAGGCCTACTTATATTATACTCATAGTCATATACTCGTAATTTGGTTATAATATATTTTTCCTACCTAGGCCTCCTTATCTCAAAAACAATTTTTTGGACAAAAAATGCTATAAATTATCGTTTAATTACCAAAATTAATAAATGAAGCCAGTTTGTGATGATGCTATTCTCCTCTATCAATAGCTAGGCCTATCAGAATATCAGATGCATGTCTCAAAAATAACAAATCTCACTGGAGACTCTAACTAGAGTGCATGCTATACAGTTTACACATACAATAGAGTACAATCGAAGGCATTCTAGACCGGCCCCAAGCCAAGGTGATATGCGTTAAGCACTACAGTTTGGTAGCATTGTCAGCATCAAGCCACGAAGGCTTGCGCTTAGATTAGGTATGAATGATCAACTATTTGTTGATGAGACAATGTGGAAATGCACCTAGGCTGTACCGTGTACTCAGCTTAAAATAGCAACTTACTTGTGCGCATCTGTTCCAAAGGCTGAAGATGATGAAATTTACAAAAAGGACCAGCGGCCTGCGGCCTACCTCTAAATTCCCGGAAGAAGGCAGGCCCGTGTAACGTCGTCGCTTCTGTATTGAAAATGTTCAATTTCGTATTTATGGTTTTTGCAATTAATATTTAAAACTATATCTATTTTGGTCTAATGTTTGTAACTATTTTTAGTTACTTTCCCCATTTGGTTTAATTTTGTTTTTCTATTTTCAATTAGTGCGGTAATTCAAATTTTGCTTCTTGATAGTTTTTGTGTATAGTCCTGCGCTCTGAGTGTTGTTGGTCTTAGTACCCGTAGGCTTGGTGGCATTAGCATTATATTATCGTCTCAGATTACCCTTTGGTAAATAGTTGGCATTGCCATACTGCTTCTGACCTACTCGCCATTATTCAGACTAGCAATTGAGTTGTTAAATTAATAATACGTATATTGGCCTAGGACAAGATCAACACTCAGACTCAGCACGCGCACGCGCATCAGTCCCATGTTCTCGAACTAAATAAACTCGTCACACCCGGTTTGGCGCGGTTGCGTGAGCTTGAATTGCCGCCGGCTCAGAGTTTGCCCGAATAGAGCCGGAAAATTGCGCAGTCGAATCTCAACGAATTTTCTCCTGTATGCTCCGTCTGCCGGGTCCTCAGTTCCGGGGAAGGGTAGTCGTAATCGTAGTCGAGTGGTCTTCGTTAGGCACAGTTCAAACTTGGGTTATTAGACACCGTAAATTCAATGTACGTCATAAATTTGTTGATGCTTACTAAGAGCAAGGACTACTAGACTATAACGAAGTGTTTCTAATGGTCCTTGACTAAGAGTAGCGTATCGCTTCCACCACCGTAGTTTATGTATTACGGAACGTTATTTTCTTAGAGCTCGTTTAGAGATGAGATAAATTAGTTGTTATGCCCGGGCAAACTACTAAAGGTAATTCTATGGGCTTTTGATTAAAGAATAAATTTTAATTTTAACGGTTATTATTATTATTATTATTTATATTGTAAATTTTTTATCTTTATTATTATTATTATTATTAATATTATTATTACTATCATTATTATTATTAAATAGAATAAAAAATCGTGGTCTTTTTTAAATTTGGGCATTTTTGGTGTTTACGTATCGTCATGTCATGCCAGCAGTTATTCAACTTGCAACAAATATTTTCGCTGAATAGACTTAAGAGTATGCATGTGTATGTCAACTTAAGTGCATTTTGGAATGACAAGTCAATAAACATGAGAACCCGCAATCCTAAGAATTAGTTATTATATATCTGAAATGAAAAATAAAAGCCGTCGTCAATAAAAGGCTCTATGAAAGGGCTTCCCCAAAAGGGATAAAAGTGAAAAGATGGTGATTTCACATGTGAACTAAACTAGTTTCTCAATTGGAAGTGGCGGCCAATTGAACAGGTTTCTCTATCGGATCTTACCTGATCCATAAAAGAGAGAATAGTCATTGAAAGCCGGATAACTCTTTCCTAATCCGTCTCCCGAATGGGATACATCTGTAACTATCTTTAACTATAAGAATAAAAACTGTCTGTCTGTCTGTCTAGTTGTCTGTCTGTCTGTCTGTCTGTCTGTCTGTCTGTCTGTCTGTCTGTCTGTCTTTCTGTCTGTCTGTCTCTGTCTGTCTGTCTGTCTGTCTGCGACCTAGGGATGGGTAACCTCATCAGACAGTGGTTGCCGTCAGGGTTGCTGCCCTCTTTGGCGAGAGAATCCGCGAGCCTCGTTGCCCAGGATATTGCTGTGACCGGGTATCCAGATAATTCTAATCCTGTTAAGGAGTGAGAGAGATTGCACACTGCAGTGACATTGAGATACCGTTGCAGCGGATATTTTTTCGCTGGTTAAAACCTTGATAGCGGCTTGGCTATCAGTGTAAAAATTAATATTGAAATTATTGATGTTTGCCTGGAGCGGGTACTGGGCGCATGCTCAATAGCGCAAAGTTTGGCTTGGAAAAACCATGGTGTTCTCACCGTGGTCCAGAATTTCCTGGAAGAGCATATATCCTACCCTCATGGAAGATGACGATACCCGCTCCAGCGAGGCAGTTAAACAACGAGCCGTCGGAGAAGCAGGTGGATGCCCTAACTGCGCCGGTTCACGCCGACGTCCAACGGAATGCTATCTCGACCAGGGATGGGGGTCTGGAAGCTCCTCCTGATGTTGAGAGCAGGGAGACGACTATCCACATTGTCCGGGTCCATGTGGATGCTGGTAAGGTCGCGACGGACGAAGTCTATATCCGGGATTAGAGTTTTCATTGACATGAAACCAGGGGGCGCGTTATTTAACGTTTTATCTCTGATAAGTCGAGAGGCAGATTTCATAGCCGGATGATTTTGGGGAAAAACGGACCTTTTTTGGGGAGAGGCCCCAGGTCGGCCCGATGGCTCTGGGCAGCTTAGCGAAGCAGCGCTTCGCCCGACCAATGACGTTGTCAAGGTGCTTCGTCCAGCGCAGGTCATGCGCTAGCGTCACACCGAGATTCTTGATCTCCTTCTTGAAGGGGATGTTCCTACCATAAACAGTGAGGGTTTGCATCTCCCACGCTCGGCGCTTCGTGAAGATGACGACTGTCTTTGCGACGTTGATTTTGAGGCCAGCTTGCTCATGTTGCTCCTAACTTCTAGTAGTAGCAAGCGTAGACCGCACGCCTCGGCTGTGCGGAAACAAAAAGGGAGCAGCAAATGCAAAGGAGGCCAAAACCGATGCAAAGAGCAAGACACCGAAAAGTCTGCACCGCGGAACCGACTCAAAGCCAATGAGGGGCATGCCTCTTAGGAGGTCGAATGGCCCGACAAGACAAGACAAGACAAGATTTTGAGGCCATGCTGCGTGGCCCAGTCAGCCGTCTTGTTGGCGAATTGCTGCATCAGGTTGCGCAGGGTAGCGGGGTCGGGTCCGCTGACGACCGCAGCAACGGCGTCTGCGTAGCCCACCCTGTTGATACTGCTGGGAATGTCAGCAATTAGGAGCTCGTCCATGACGACATTCCACTGAAGCGGGGTAAGCAAGAAGCGGCCTTTCATCACCGTTCATTTTTCTTCATGAGAGTGAGCTCAGGACTCCACCAAGGAGAGTATTTCTTCCTGTAATTCAGTTTAGGGGCTTTAGCGCGAATGGCGGTGTTTAGGGTCTCAACGGGGAAATTGCATCGCTGTTCGATGCTGGCGAGGTCCTAGCCAGAGTACGGTAGATTGGCTTCAGTTAGTAGTTTTAACATGTCTCTGCGGAAACCTGTCCAGTCGGCCTTCTTCAGATTGAGGCGGTACTGGCTCTCCTGTCGGGTTCTGACGGAGCTGTTGCTGTACTGAATGTACGAGTGGTCGGAAAGTGAGGGGATATCATCCCTAACCAGCTAGTTTTGGACCTGATTGAGGGCGTTATTAGAAACGAGGGCGAGATCGATAACCTCACACGTCGGTTAGAAACAATAAAAGTAGGCTTGCTGGTCTTGGTACATATGTGTAACGAAGAGGAGTTAATGAAGTCAATCAGTAAGTCACCACGTCTGTTGGTATCGCTACTAGACCAGGCAGTGTTGTGGGCGTTCGCGTCGCAGCCAAAGATTAACTTCCTGCCCTGGAGGTTACAGAAGTCCTCGACAGCTCCTGCAGGACAAGTGGAGGGACGTCGCTCTAAATGTCCAGGTAGGCGGAAACGAAGATCAAGTCAAAGACTGAGAAGGTACGCATGTCTTTTGAGCAGAACAAAGAATCGATCGGAGTTGTTTTAAGCAGAACAACTCCGATCGATGCTTCCATCTAGGCGTTGTTAAGCGTACCGCTAGCCGCACGCACGCAGATCTTAAATTTCGGCTCCGTCGCCACTCTGGCGTACGTGCCGGCATTTGCCTCCTTTGGCCTCTTGGGGTCAGACGAGGGGTCGTCTGGCTGCTGCCTTTTTCGCTCAGGGCCAGCCGAGGCTTTCTCGTCGCGCGTGCGACGGGTGACGACCTGGAAGCCGTCGTTTTGAGACGCCCCTGCAACGGGGGTGGAGGTGGACGCACCTGGGCGAGGTGCGGGGATTTCCGCAGGGTTAGCAGTAGGGTCAACCTCCATGCTGGAGGATTTGGGGATTGACGGACCCCCGGCCGCGGGAATTGTGGGCTCCCGAGCCGTGTCGGGTGGCTTTGAATTACCTATGCAGAGTAGGCTGGAATGGAGAAAACTTAAATGAAGAAAAATAGATGGGTAACCGCGCGGGGGCTGGATATCCGAGGAGCTACCCTCTGCCACGGTAAACAGCAGAAAAGCTTTGGGTTGCCGTCTTACCACAGGATTGCTCGCAGGCGAGGCTCCGGCCTGGAACCATTTGACACAATAGCGTAAAATTTTGAGTCTCAAAGTTTATTCTGAACGGCGCTGTGCTCTTCTAAAGCTAGTCTCTGTTTTTTTTTCATCGAGACAGCCACTGAGCCACCCATGTACCTTCGCCTCTCTCTTTTCCCTATCTAGCGAGATCTAGAAAAAATGCCGGTTTTAACATTAACTAACTTTTGGCTACTATGCTTACCCCAAGTGGGGGAAGCTTTACTCCCACTGGCGGAGAAATTGATGGTGATACCAACGATAGCGAGGCCCCTAGCAGTGTTCGCAGGTGGCAGCAGCCAGAGGACAGCACGGTTACCCCTCAGAGCACGAAGAACTCCAAGGGTAGGGAGACGGCGAGGGCGATTTCCTGCGCCAAGGTGGCAACTGAGCCCCTCAACAAAATCCTAGTAGTTGGACACTGAACGATGCTCAGATGAATGGCACCGTCGCTCATGTCGACTTCCTCTGGCACAATGGGAGCAACTCGAAGTTGAAGTCGAGTCTATTAAGTTCTTTAATGGTAATATTATCCTCGCCCTCAAGAGCGAGGACCAGCTTAACATCGCCCTAGCGAAACTACTAGGGGTAGTACCCTACTAGGGTACTACCAAGACACAGCTCCCGGAGCTGGTCATTGAGAAAGCTCGCCCACCGCCTCCCTGTAAGAGAACGATCGAGGAAATCCGCGGTCGTCTGGTCACGAAAGCACCCCGAGTTGCCGGCGGACACATACAGAGGAACGGTCACACTGACTACGTTGGAGCGTGGAATATAATCTTCTACCTCATCCCGAGGAGGAAGCGCAAAACAACGGTGGGCAGCGCCGGGATGATTCATTCAGGAGCTCTACACTGTGCGATTGCGAGGTTTGCCATTGCATGACCATAAATATAGCCCGACAGTCGCTAAAGATGTCACCCTGCTTCTCGCATGGCCAACTTTATGTTGCATGCTCACGCGTTATAACTGCAGCTGGCCTCTTCATCTTTGATCCCCCTGGGAATTTGGTTCTTTCTGATGTCTTGCAACTTACTCAGCTTAGCTTCTCTAAGAACGCTTAAACGGTATAATTAATTAATTTTCTCCTTTTACTTAGACCAAAAGCGTAGCCAGGATTTCTGATAGGTGGGGGGGAGGGGGGAGGGCACGTCTCAGGTGGCGCCAAGACTGCTGGAAAATTAGGGGCGCCACTCGACTTAGCTGCAGGGGGCTCCGTGCGACTGGAAACAGCGAGGAGGCGTTGCCGCCCATCTCGCTAACCCCTGGCGACCACGGGCAGCTAGTAGTGCTGCGGTGTCGCGCAGGGAGTTCCGGTGGTGCCGGTGTCCGCAGCGCGGTCCCCCTCCGGAGAGTCCAGGAGGTGGATTGTCGCTCGCCCGGTAGCCCTTAGGTAGCGGACGAGCTGGCAGAGATTCTTGGGCCTGAAAACGTCGGAGAGGTCCGGGTTTGGGCCGAGGTAGGTGAGCCTGTCCTGAGTAAAGGCGGGGCATTCACAGATAAAGCGCTCCGAATTCTCGACACCGGAGAGGCAGAAGTTGGGGGCGCCGAGCCTGCTTTTCAGAGGGAGACGCCAAGCCTGCTGGAAAGTTGGGGGCGCCGAGCCTGCTTTTCAGAGGGAGACGCCAAGCCTGCTGGAAAGTTGGGGGCGCCGAGCCTGCTGTACAGAGGGAGGCGCCAAGCCTGCTGGAAAGTTGGGGGCCCCAAGCCTGCTGTACAGAGGGAGGCACCAAGCCTGCTGGAAAGTTGGGGGCGCCAAGCCTACTGTACAGAGGGAGGCGCCAAGCCTGCTGGAAAGTTGGGGGCGCCAAGCCTGCTGTACAGAGGGAGGCGCCAAGCCTGCTGGAAAGTTGGGGGCGCCAAGCCTACTGTACAGAGGGAGGCGCCAAGCCTGCTGGAAAGTTGGGGGCGCCAAGCCTGCTGTACAGAGGGAGGCGCCAAGCCTGCTGGAAAGTTGGGGGCGCCAAGCCTGCTGTACAGAGGGAGGCGCCAAGCCTGCTGGAAAGTTGGGGGCGCCAAGCCTGCTGTACAGAGGGAGGCGCCAAGCCTGCTGGAAAGTTGGGGGCGCCAAGCCTGCTGTACAGAGGGAGGCGCCAAGCCTGCTGGAAAGTTGGGGCGCCGAGCCTGCTGTACAGAGGGAGGCGCCAAGCCTGCTGGAAAGTTGGGGGCGCCAAGCCTGCTGTACAGAGGGAGGCGCCAAGCCTGCTGGAAAGTTGGGGGCGCCAAGCCTGCTGGAAAGTTGGGGGCGCCAAGCCTGCTGGAAATGGGCGCCACATGCTTTAATTGCCAGCTGATTTTTTTATTATTCTTCAAATCTCTGGAAAGATTTGACGTGTGTTTAATACCAGAAGTGCCCCTTACTGGACGTGATTAGCCTACTAAATATTCACGTCTTTACATTCTTAAACCATTCTCATAAACTTAAATTTATTAAGTTATTTCATTTTTAATTTTAAATTGAGTTTAAGGCTTCTCACCTTTCCCAAGGTAGGGTAGAAGACAACACGTGATCGGGTGGATTTTATGGGTTTCGATCTCAGTCAATAGATCGAGTCAAATCTAGCCGACCATACCGAGCTCATCTAATTATAGCAAAGCCGCTTTGTCTACTAGAAAAATTTGGCGCTCTGGTCGACACAAATCGGTCGACAGAAATCGCGGCGGCTCGAGGCCCGCCCCTCTCGTCAGACGGTTTTGCCAAAGCTCTGATCCTGCGGTCCTCCCATCTGACGCCGCTTCCTCCCAAGACTTCAGTCTTGCAGCTCCAAATCGTTACCACGTCAGCGACCAAGTCTTCCCGGTTCAACATCATCAGCGAACAGTGAGAAGCGACATGAACATCCACACCGATCTCAGCTGCGTTCTGTCTAGAAGCCTCTGCGGCCGTTACTGCGGTCACCAGCAGGTTGAGAATCTGATTTGGTTGGGTTAGAGGCTAATAGTACTTTAAACTTGTTTGATCAGATGCAAACCTCGCCGGGCCCTTCTCCCGAAACTCGGGGCCCACAGCGATAGCTTTTGCAAATATTTATTTTTATTACGTGTACACACCGTAATGCTTAAGCAGAGCAGTCACACGACCATCCGAGACTCTAACTGGTAAGTTAATTCTTACATTAAATAAGCTGCTTGACACTTGCTGCTTGCTGCTTGCTGCTTGACAATGTATACATTTACATGACTGGCACGAATTCAAATTCACATTCAGCTTAGCTGCTCATCTGAGCTCGGATCGCGAATCAAATGAAGAAAACAAAATTAATTATCAGATCAGATTTGCCTTTTTACTAAACTCGCAAGCACTCAAATTGGTTCAAGCGAGTGAGTTGAGTGCTGACACTGCACAGTTCCGCCTCGAAAAGTTCTGCATATGAAAGCAACCAAGCAAAGTTCAATGCGACCGTACCGTACCCAATCAAGCTACTGAGCGGGGCCAGAGCTTTGTAAAGACTACTCCCAGCTAAGCAGGTTCAAGTAGCAACTCAACCAACCAATCGGAAACTCGGACTGCCGGTGGCCAAAGAATCCTAAGACAGCAAGCACCATGCAGACTCGTTGCTCATAGGTCGTCCAACTCCCGATGATGATCCAGCAGTTGATGCCAGAGATGATTTCCTCAACTTGATGTTGCTCGATGGGGAAGATGTCGCAATTCAGGGGATCAGGATGGAGTCAGAAGATGTGGGGAAAAAGGTCGCTGAAGGAAAACACACACGTTTCCGGAGGGTTCCGAAAAATTGAGTTCCGAGCAGGAAAAGGTTTAAATAGCTGCCAACTGGGATAGCGATTTGTTTTACCGGAACACGCCGATTCTGATTGGTCGGGCTTGTTGCCACCCGAACCTTAAATGCCCAAAGATCTTATCAGGTCCTTCCTAGAAACCCTAAGAATGTGAAAACACGTTGGCCACAAGTCACGCAGTTTCTATAAAAACTGATTTATACATGTAAGTTTTAGCAATTTCAAGTATACAATTGACGTTAAAAATATATGCATAGAATCGAAAGCAATGAACAGATTGCAGTGGGAATATCCTCGAGAAGATCAGAATTAAAATGAATATCCTTTTAAATGTAAGGGCACAGTTGTGAGAATGTCAAATCTCATGATGGATTGTTAAAAATGAGAAAAGCGCGCGATTCACTTGGTTCGCCTACAGACTCGCGGGCCCGCATCCCAGGTAGCCGCTTAATACTTCGTATACATCAACATCTTGATAATTTAAAGCCTCAAAAAGATGCAACAGCATAAAATCTTAAAACCTTCAAGATAGAACATTAAATAGAAAAGATTGGATAGACATGGGATAAGCATGGGAGTAGAAAAAGTTAAGGAGAAACCATATAGCCATCTAGCAGTAGAATACATGGCACTGAGTGAAGGGTATGCGCAGACATTGTACCTGAGCTATACGAGCGTAAATCCGTCGTAATCAAATTCTAAAATCTGTTTCTAAATTATTAGTCCTTTATCAAATTTATGT
Source organism: Macrostomum lignano (assembly GCA_002269645.1). Classification (NCBI taxonomy): domain Eukaryota; kingdom Metazoa; phylum Platyhelminthes; family Macrostomidae; genus Macrostomum; species Macrostomum lignano. The sequence continues at coordinate 74,671 of NIVC01002038.1, read as the reverse complement.
TGAAAATGAAACAGGCACCCGATTCGATGCGCTGAATTTGGGTGGTTCCAGCCTTTACTTTGACTTCGAGGTCCCAGCTAGCTGAACGCAAAAATGTAAATTTAAATTTGTTTTACATCTGTTGTCTATCTATTTACCATTAATTAACCTTTTCGCGCCGGAGCTAGAAATACAAAAGCTCCTTTCCTGCCGACATGATCAGCAGGGCTGGCCATAGACTATAGCTAGAATCTTAATGCGCCGCTGCGCAAAGCCTTTCTAGCCGAGAAGGGAGCATTTTATACTTGGCTTGGACAAATCTTGGGTCGAAAAAAGCAGTTTCAAAGTGCATTTTACTTAATGCTCTCTGTATAGATTATGCAGTAGCTGTACACTCGATGTCTAGCGATAGACACTGCAGTTCACTTTAAAATCTGCAAACAGGCCTTTTTAAAAGAGAAAGCAAAATCCTCCTTAATACGAGTAGTGCATCATTTTATTTAAAAGTAAATCAGCTACAACCATGGACATTTTGCATACATCGGATTATGATACTGACGATGTCATCACAGAGAATGCTGAAACCGAGTCGCTGCATTCCATTGCAGATAAGTAGGACATTTTTCACCGTTTATCGTATGATCAGCGCTGCTGAACATTGCTCGGCAGGAACGGCTACTGTGAAGCTCATTGTGACGTTGCTAGTATAAGTGGTCCCGCAAAAGGGCCGTTGGACTGTAGTTTCCCTTGCAATTTCTCATTTTAATTTCTCCAATAGTTTATTTTAACGTTTACTTGTAGTAGCGTGCAAATAATCTGTATCAATGGCTAATTCACTGTGTATTTGGTAGGCCTTGCGTTCGTTTGTAAATTTTAGCACGATCGATAATTTCAAGTTCTCTCGCCAGCCAATGAAAACTCTCCGCGTGTATATTGCTAGCCCTCTGCGCTCTTTATTAACCCCCGCCTGGCGGCGGGCTGGGGGGCCTTCACCTTTCTCTCCCTTGGCTCTCTCTTTGCTTTCTCTTTGCTTTCTTGCGGCCCTTGTGTTTTCGTCTCGTTTTCCTTCTCTCTCGCCTGGCTGCCTCGAGCCTCCTTATCTCCCGCCACGGCTCCTCTGTCTGGGCCAGCCTGTTTACACTCTGTACTCCACTGTGTACTGCCACGGCTAACGCCAATCTCACCGTTACTTATCTGCCTGTCTACTTACTACTCACTGCCTCCACTGTGCTCATCGCCATCACTCACTACGTTGCGTCGCCATTGTATCCTTCGCCTGCCACTCGACTTCATATTATAATCACTTCAAAACCATTGTTGCAGCCGCCAGTGCCCAGAACACTATAAGTTTTGTATTGACATTGACCAGTCTAATATTGATCTCGACAATAAATTAACTACGGCAGTTTCCTGCCCTTATACGCCAAGTGCTCCGCTACACAATCCGCTTTGCAAGAATTGACTTTGATTCATTTTGGGACTACAACAACTTCCGACAATTCTCGTCAAACGGCCCTTTTAAGGGTCATAACCTCTACGCCAATAACGTGACACTCAACTTTTCTTTTACCATAGACTCCAAAAATTACCAGCAGTAAAGGCTGTTGGTCCATGGTCAGCTCTGCTCTGCTGACCATCCGGCAGCTTAAAGTTAAAATAAACAAAAACTTGGAGTAAGAAGCACCAAAATCCAATTGAAAAAAGCATATAGGGGCGAATTAGATTGCCAACCTTTACTAAGCTGGCTTCGAAAAGGAGTGCAAACTGAACGCGTTTATTATTTTTGCTTGCGGTCGATTGAGAAAAATAAGCCCTTGAAGCTCAACCAATCTGGATAAGCATAATTATGACTAAATAAAGTTGCTAAATTGTCTGTGTCGATATTTATAGCCCCCGCAGCACAAACGTGCAATAGGGTATTAAAAAATAATAAAGCCAAACTTTTCCCCTTCCAATTAAACCCCCAATAATCAGATTTTTAAACGTAGAAAAAATACACATGACAAACAGAAGTGAAATTATGGGGCAATAAACTGCAAACAAGCCTGGAAAGTGCGGAGAGGTCATGAAAATAGTCTGGATAAACACATGAGATAAATTTGGCTATTAGAATGGAAAAATAAAAATATGCTTGAAAATAACTTTAACATAAGAAAACACTCAAATGTGACGCATTATTGTTGGCGTAAAGATACAAAATTTTAATTTGTTTTGCTGTACTCTTAATGAAAAGAAGCAACAATTTGCTAGAAGGGAACATCTGGAAATAAATCAACGATTAACGTACATATACGAAAATTCTATTTAAAAGGGTTTCTTTACTTTAATCTCAACTTAAGGCAGGCAAGAATTGAACAAATTTGATTAGAATTAAGCAATTAATTCGAGAATTCTTCATGGCTATTGAATTCGGTGCAGAAACATTTAAGCTCGACACTGCAGATATCGAAATGATTTAACCAGACACAATAGCGATTAGTTAGTGGTGGCCATTGTTCCTCAGTACTATACTCATATACAACAGTTCCATTTAAATGATGGTGAAAACTTGGTGGTAGATGTTTTTTAGGAAAAAAACGGCGACAATTTGCACTATATTTTGTCCTATTTTAACAGAAAAGCACAAATAGTTCATTTGGGTGCAACATCGTCTAGGGAGACTGACAGACAGACACAAAGACAGACAGACAGATAGACAGACAGACAGACAGACAGACAGACAGACAGACAGACAGACAGACAGACAGACAGACAGACAGACAGACAGACAGACAGACAGACAGACAGACAGACAGACAGACAGACAGACAGACAGACAGACAGACAGACAGACAGACAGACAGACAGACAGACAGACAGACAGACAGACAGACAGACAGACAGACAGACAGACAGACAGACAGACAGACAGAAAGACAGACAGACAGACAGACAGACAGACAGACAGACAGACAGACAGACAGACAGACAGACAGACAGACAGAAAGACAGACAGACAGACAGACAGACAGACAGACAGACAGATAAGACAAGGACCACTGTATATAACAATGGTTATGGTCCTTGGCGAAAGACACATAAATATCGTAATTCGGATGTTGCGTTGCTCCAACGAGCCAAAGAGTACACGCAACAGATGCTGGCATACCTGTAAATTTGAAGAATAATATTGATCACTTTTAAGCGAAAAAAACAATTTAAGGTTCAGTATGTTCCAGACTGTAGGCGCAGAAATCATAACCAAGAGCTAGAAAATTCAGAGAAAAAAGCTGGTTTATTCTTCAGCGAGCAAGTAATTTTTATAGTAAACTGAATGGCAAACTGTAACAAACGAACGACAAAGCAAGATTTAGGCACGGAGCTCGTCACAGTCACGGCTACATCCAGCTTCATCACCGCCATAAAATCACACGTGCTGAGCTACGTATTACGGCGCTGCTTCGCCAATCACATTGATCACTGATAGTTTTCAGTGACTTCAATAGTGACAGTGACAGTGACCATGTTTTGTGCTTGCCTTCTCGTTCGTTTGTTATCAGAGAGAAGAAGAGAGTAAAGACGCCTATGTTTAAAAAGTGTAGCTCTGCCTGCACCAGTGAGAATCCACTGAAAGATCCACAGATAGTGCTGCCAAAATTAAAGCCACTTCTGCCATAGTTGAATACACGCTTTAACCGATTCTACCACGGCTGACCATACAGTAGACACGCTGCCTGTATGCACCAGCCAAGGACTACTTTACAGGAATGGTGGAAGGACGTTAAATTCAAGAATAGTGGAAATTATGGAAAGGCCGCCCGTTCGCTTCAGCCACTCTGGCAATGAAGCATTTTTAATAAAGAAGCAAATGCTGTCGCTTTTATAGTTGTTTCTGCAACCCGGGACGCAGCATTGGAACTTTATAGGAACTTCGCGCACAAAAAGTACGTTAATATTTAAACAAATAAAAAAAGTTTTCTTATTTCAGTTAACTTAATCTAGCATTGAGAGTATGAAAAAAGACACTGAAAAAACACAGCTACAACAAGCGGCCTTTGTAGAATTTCCACCATTCGTAAGTGTAACGTCCTGAGTTGTTAAGTAGTTATTAGCGTCAACTGTCTCCATGGCCTGCCAAAATTGAAGTCCACTTTTGCCAAGATTGAAAAGGGTATATTTGCAGAGGTACCTTTCAATGCATAAGATTCAGGAAGTTCAATACTCGTATTTCAACATCGAAACTAAGAATTAGAATTTTAAGTTCTTTTCTTGCTTGCGCCATCCACATACACGGCATACATCAATATAGCTTGTTATTTTTAAATACGAATAATTCCACACAAGAAATATAAAGAAACATAAAAACATGACAGCGCATTTAACAAAAAATGTTAGCGCGCCAAACCCATCTAAGCCTGTGAGTGGCCGCCACCTTCATAGAACAGTCGCTTCAGCCTCTTGAAGCCGCCTCGGAGGTGCGCAGTGATGCCAGAGGCGCTTGGCTTTACAAAAAACTCTTCGTACCTGCGGTAAACTCGCGTCTCGCTCTGCAGCAGTACATTCAGCAGCTCGTCCTTCTTCAGGTTCTCAGCTCGAACAGCGAGCTCTCGAATATCCTGCAGCTGTTGGATTCGGTCGGAATACCCATCATTCTTGCTCATCTGCTCGGCATCAATCAACTTGTCAATGTAGTCAACCTCGTTCAGAGGGTCAGGCTTCAGAGCGATCTGCTGCAGGCGCTCGATGCACTTTTTGCTCTCCTTGACCAGCTGCATCACGTTGGCCTTCGTCCCGAGATACTCTTCGTACACCCGCTGCGCCAGCTGCTTGGCAGACAGCAGTTTCCCCTCCGCATCGGTGTAGCGACCTTTTAGGTCATCCGACGTTTTCGTGACAGTTTGCTGAGTGATAACGATTTGGTATGACATGTTCTTGTGGACCGACCACACACAACCACTTTTGCACACGTGGCAATTGCCATTTGTCATCGCCGCGCAGCCGGCTTTGTCTTTATCATCTGGAATTCCACATGGATAGTGACACGTCCTGTTGCACGTTAGACAGTTCGTGATGTAAGTTCCGGAAGGAATCGGCTGGCAAACTGCTGTGTCTTCCACAACTGTGTATGTGAAGTTGCGGTTGCGGTCCAAATCTGACTGGTGAGCCTTGATAACGGATATTTCGCGCTCCAGCTGATTCAACTTGCTCAGACCTTGGTCGATCTCCGCCTTGATAGCAATTAAGTGAGTCTGCAGTCTCTGCCGCTCACTTAGAACATCTTTGGTCAGGGTCAGGCTCTTTGCCGTAATCTTCATCAAATGGGAGAAAAATCCTTGGAAGCTGTTCATTCCCATATCCCAGAACATCTTGTTGAACATTTGGCTCATCTGGTCCATTTCCTGACTCTTCGCAAATACAGCAGAGTTGTTGAATTTGATGTGTAAATTGTAGGAGATCCTCGCTTCCTTGAGGGACTCGAGCACAGGAGGTACATTTGCATCAGCAAATGTGATTAGCATGTAGATATTGTCGCCAATATCCTTACCGAACAGAGAGAGGATCGAGTCGAAAACGTATCGCTGCGTTGGCGTCAGTCTGGCGACACTCGATGGCACCACAAAGCCCACAGCATCCAAGTGGTCAATGCCGCCTGGGGAAGAGAAGAACTCTCTGATTCGGTCGACAATCTTCTTGTCGTTCATGATGCCGCCAGTGTCACCAAATCCTGGCGTGTCCACCAGAGTCAACGAGCAAGGTTGCTGACAGCCATCGCGATGGTGGAATGTGTAGGATGTGACCCATTGAGTCTGACTCATTGACTGAGATGTCCTAAGTTTCTTCTCCTTCGGATCTGTAATGATTCTGAAGCGAAACGGGTCTTCGTACTTTACTCCGAAGATGTAGTTGACCATCGAGTTGATCAGGGTAGTTTTTCCAGAGCCAGTTTCACCGACGATCATAATCACTTTTTCGTCAATTCCGGACAAGCTATCGCGTCCAAGCTCCATTTTTCGAACTTGGTGCACTGGATCCCAGAACGTCTGGTCCATTTGCAACTCGTACTCAAGAGGCAGCTTAGCCTCAGAATCCAGTAGTAGAGAAGAGTTGAGCAAATTATACTTCATTCGGTCCGCTGCTGTCGATTTCACTTCTAGGGTGACATTCTTGCTCTGCTCTCCAACAGAGTCATCTGAGAGCACTGCTGAAACAGAAAATGTATAGCAGCCATCTCCATTGACTTCGATGGGAACAGTCTTTTGCGAAGAATCAGTCTTAACATAAGTCTCATGGCCTGAGCTGTGTCCCTGTTTGAGCACAGTGATTTGATAACCAACCAGACGGGCTTTTTGCTGCTGCAATACAGGCGGAGTCAGTTCTAGTTCCACACGAAATGGGGACACCTGCGTAATTGAAGCAATGTCCGGAGCGGCGCATGCCAATGTTGTCACCATTGGCATATTTTTCACTTCGCAGCGACCGAACATCCGAATGGTCTGATAGGACATCTGATAGGCGGTACCCATTTTCAACTGCTCAAGAAGAGCAGTTCCAACGTTTGGGCCAAAGATTTTGATTACTTCCGTCCACTCATTGCTCTGTTCTTCCTTGTAGCGAATCGACACACCTTGAATTTCATTCTCTTTAAAATCAGCAGCACTCAGAGGTGAAAATAGCAACTCAATTGCATTTGACGCAGAACGCACGGACTCAACAGCATGAAATACCAAAAAACTCTCAATAGAGCATAATTTTGAGTCAAGACGTTCAAGTGTAATGTGAGCATGAATTATCTTTTCGGCTTGCTGTTGCATCTTTATGCAAAGCTGCCAATCGCCATGATCATTAGCCTGAATTACCCTCAGCATAGCTTGAAAACTTCGAGTACAATCTTTGAGAGCAGTCGCAAGATCGAAATTCTCCCAGTGCTTCTCCCATTGCAGCAACTTTGGCGCATCGGTTGGAAATACCAACGACACGGTACAGCAGGTCTTACCATCAGCCGGTTCAAAAGCTTTCGAGTTTGACAGCTGTGATATAGCTGTTAGGACATCGAGAAACTCACCCAGCATTGGCAACCAGCTAAAGCTGGGAACGAAAGGAATGCAGTCCTTCAGAGATGCGGGTGTCTGGGTGCTGTTTCTAACTCGAACTTTGTTCATCGTAACCTTATTCTGCACAAACTGCAAAGCTGTAGTCAGTGTTTCTCGCAGATACGGAACATCGTGTAGCACTTTGTAGCCCAGAAGCTCCTCAATACTTCGAGCCACCTTCTGACCTTCGTATAGCCGCTGCAGCACATCTGTACTGGTACTACACTCCTGAGCGGAACGCAGCTGATTGCTGGCATCGAAAACTTTAAACAGATTGGCAGCATGAAGTGCTCCCTCAGGAACAGCATCCATTTTTTCGAGGGAGTCTTTAAACTCAGACAGATCCATTAGTACCACGGTGCCATTTAAAAATGTTTTGATCTTGGCCGTTTTAATGTCGCCATCGCCTAAAAAGGAAACATAAAATAACTAAGTAAAAAGTTTAAACAACACATATTTTATGCCTTAATATCTTAATGCGACATCGAAGGGTCCTACCTTTGACGATTCCACACAGCAGCCACCCTTGCGACACGCAGGATACTTCACCGGCTTTACACCTCCCTGATCAACTGCACTGGCAGAGACGCATTTTTCTTGGAGAACGCCTATCACTAGCTGCTTGGAGAAGTCGCAGTTGTCCCACAGGTAATGCAGCAGGTCTTGAAGCGAACAATTGACATTACTTGACGATCCATGACAAATCAGCTTCAGAGCTTGCAGAGCAGTCAGGCCGAGAGCAGCGACATCGCTCAAAAATGTATCCGAACTGTCAACGAATATTTCTATTTTTTTGTTGCTGACTGCATCCTTGAAGCTGAAGTCTCCTCCAGGGGAGGAATCGCCATGCAAACTCTCAATAAAGCTGTCCGACTCTACTGAGTATTGCTGACCCAGGTTAACTTGTCTGTCAAATGAATGTAGCCAAGCAGATTGATGGAATGTCATTTTTTATTCCTGAAATATGAATTGCACTTGAAATTAAAATTGCAATCAAGATTATTGTTTGAAAACAATATACAGGGAATTTGTTTTCCTTATATTTATTCACTAAATTTTTTAGATATCTGTCTACATGTTTTAATTTGAATTTAACTATTTAGAAAAATAGAAGCAATTTTAGTCATCTAACCATTACTATTAAATATGATAAGTTTCAAAAAGCACAATTTTTATGGCTTCTCAAAAATAGACAATTCTACATAGTGTTGGTTAATAAGCATTAAAAAATACTAACATTTTTCACTAATGTTAATAGACTACCATTAAGATTTTTTAACTAACAGATTAACAAATTTACATTAATAATTTTGTGAGTTAACAAAAAATTCATTGTTAACATTAATGGCAATGTCAGTGACCAAAGACACAAAGAAAAAACAAAAATATAAGTCTGAAAAGAACTTAAAACATTATGAATATTCTAATTTACCTAAATGCCTAATTAATCTTTTTGTCTATGACAATAATCATGCAAATGTAACAACTTCTTACTAATGACCTTTAATAATGAATTAAAATTATGAATTTTATTGCTTGCAAATAAGCATTGATTGCTTTTATTCATTTCTTTCCCAATCTTTTGTAACTTACTACTTCGTCTGCTAATGCTACTGAAACAACTTTCCTATTTGTATTTTTATTATTAACTAAAACTGCAATACAAACAATTGAGCCATCATTACATCAAACCATACAACTGATGCACAAAAATGTAATAAACAGTCAAGTGCAAATATATTGTGAAAATTATTTATTTAATAGATATTTCTAAAATAAATACGATACATAAAAAACGAATGGAAAAAAGGGTTAAAAATATGCATGTGCTAGCAGAGTTGTCAGTAGAAACTGTTTAATTCGCTCACTCATGCAAGCGTGTGCACTCAAAATCAAACCGAAAACGAAAATCCAAAAGTCATTTAAATTTGCAAGTCTTAACACAGCTTAACAAACTTAAATGTATTTTTATTACATTAAATGCGAATCGTAAAGTAGTTTTTTTAAAAGCGGTAACATTTTCATGTTTTGTATTTTTTTATTATGTTGATTTATGTAAATAATATGTTGGCCTCAGAGTCGGCATCCTGATGTTTTTCATCAAAGGTTTGCTAGCAGCAGCTCACCTGCTCAATGTCAGCCCTAACAGTTTTCTAATCAATTGGGCCAGAAAACACATGGAATCGTAGCTATATCGATGAGATTCACTTGCGCCAGGATTTTTCGATCCGTTTTAAAGCCAGTTGCAATTTTATATAAGGAGCACGAAGTATATATTTACATGTAAAATTCTGTATTTAATTCACAATAAATCTAAATTCTCACTCAATGCTGAGGCACATGGCACCAGATGGTCTGAAGGATGCGGGCGGTAGCAATTTTTTCTCATCATTTTTGACAGGCCATCAGATTTATGAGGTGCAGCTGGCCTAAATTGTTCGTGTTGACTCAAGCGTTTGACAGCTTTGACAGTTATGCGTTTTTTCCCGTATAAGTACTTTGGGATTAGCGATTAGCGACTTCTCTTCACCATCTTCACTTTCTACTTAATAAAATCTTTCTAATACATATTTTTTCATTAATTTTTGTCATTCCTACGCGAAAGGCCATATATCATTAAGTAGCGATTTTGAATGATTTATGACAACACCTGGCGTATTTTTATGGCCACGAGGGAACTGATAGGATCCTCTGGTCACGGGAGTTTGAGTGGCAACAAGCTCAGCCAATCAGAAAATTCGAAATCAGTTATAACAAATCGGCTTAGCCAAACAGCGTCGAGGTGTTCCATTATAACAAATTGCGGTCCAGTTGGCGGCTATTTAAACCGGTGTTTTTGGCCCGCTCGGACCTCAACCTCCGGTAACCTCCTGGGACTTTGGCCTAATTTAGAGCTCCCGGAGCTCGACCGTCGTCTCTTGATCGCGACTCCCCCCGTCATCATCAAGGGCAAATTCCCCCGGTCTTCAGCAGCGAAAATCTAGGTTAAGATCGATCATCACCTGCTAGCTATCTGCGAAGACATCAACATCACCCCGGGTCTACAGCTGCGAAGCACTAAGCCGATTCGGTCACTGTGGATTACCTGGTCTCCGGCTGTTGAGTTTCTGATTGGTTGGGTGAGAGGCTGCCTAGACTTGCTTGATTGGGTGATTCCTTATCTGTCCCCTGTTTCAGTAGCTGGATTAGGCGCACACTTTTGCTCTTTTTGTTCAGTAGTGCTGTTGCTGAGGTAGAAGTCATTCAATAATATCACTAGTAGTCTAAAACTCCAATTCAATCTGAAGTGTGAAGTGATCTGAGGAGAAGGTTAAATCTGACAGTTATTTTTATCGGTTTTATCAATATTTCTTTGTTCGCCGATGGCTCAGATGAGTAGCTAAGCTAGTAGGCGCCGGTCACAGTGGACCAATGGCAAGGCAGTTCTCAGTCGATCAATCTATCAAATCAGTGAGCAAAATTGCCAATAGTGCAAAATCGGCGCTAGAGATGTACTCTGTGCAGTCTAGATTCGCCAAGCGGCTCGGGTAATGAATCATGCGGTCTCTGAGGTTCGAGTTAGCCTATCATCAGCGCTAGGAGAGGCTAGTTAGCGCGTTAAAGGCCAAAAGTACAATTCCTCGTATTTAGCAATGTAATAGTACATGTAGCTACCCCATAGTCTCGCCACTGTAAGAATCCCCTGCACAAGTCCCCTCTGTACCTGCATGGCCAATGCGATCAAGTCCCAGCAGTGTCCCTTATCATCGGCTATGACATCGAGATTGACAGCAAAAAGACACTAGTTGGCAGGTAAGTTCTAAGCCCCTTCTAGTCGGAAACCCGATTTCGAAAGTCCCGGTTTGGTGTGCCAGGACGCACGGGCTGGTGGCAGCGGGTTAGTTAATCTGCGGATTAGCTGATCTCTACCTTCAAAATTCTCCTGCTTGTCTCTCGCTGTCCCTCTCTTAGCTATAGGACCTAGACTGCTCGTCACAGATCAAGCTACCATGGAGCTGACCATCTGACAGGAGTGGGGGCTAGGACTCTAATTGATTCATTTCTGAGACCTGAGGCCCGAAGGCCTTCTCAAGGGGGCCAAAAAGGCCGAAACCCATGAAATTGTCGTGCTCTTTCGTACTGATAGTAGTCTGAGTACTCCAATTCAATCTGAACTGTGAAGTGATTTAAGGAGAACGTTAAATCTGACAGTTATTTTTATCGGTTTTATTTCTTCGTTTGCCGATGGCTCAGATGAGTAGCTAAGCTAGTAGGCGCCGGTCACAGTGGACCAATGGCAAGTCAGTTCTCAGTCGATCAATCTATCGAATTAGTAAGCGAAATTGCCAATAGTGCAGAATCGGCGCTAGAGATGTAGGGCCCGTTATATAAAGCCATTGTAAGATAAGATCGTTCTTAGCTCATATCTCCGCAGTGTAAAAGTTCCGACGTACGATCGAACTTACGCTACGACAGCTTTATAGTACGATCCCGTACTCTGTGCAGTCTAGATTCGCCAAGCGGCTCGGGTAATGAATCATGCGGTCTCTGAAGTTCGAGTTAGCCTATCATTAGCGCTACGAGAGGCTAGTTGGCGCGTTGAAGGCCAAAAGTACAATTCCTCGTATTTAGCAATGTAATACTGTATTACATTTAGCTACCACCAAAGTCTCGCAACTGCAATAATCCCCTGCACAAGTCCCCTCTGTACCTGCATGGCCAATGCGATCAAGTCCCAGCAGTGTCCCTTATCATCGGCTATGACATCGAGATTGACAGCAAAAAGACACTAGTTGGCAGGTAAGTTCTAAGCCCCTTCTAGTCGGAAACCCGATTTCGAAAGTCCCGGTTTGGTGTGCCAGGACGCACGGGCTGGTGGCAGCGGGTTAGTTAATCTGCGGATTAGCTGATCTCTACCTTCAAAATTCTCCTGCTTGTCTCTCGCTGTCCCTCTCTTAGCTATAGGACCTAGACTGCTCGTCACAGATCAAGCTACCATGGAGCTGACCATCTGACAGGAGTGGGGGCTAGGACTCTAATTGATTCATTTCTGAGACCTGAGGCCCGAAGGCCTTCTCAAGGGGGCCAAAAAGGCCGAAACCCATGAAAAAGTCTAAGAGAGAAGGCAAAACTTAAAAAAGGAAACACGTGATCGGGTGGGTTTTTCGGTTTCGAGATTAGGAAATCCGAGTCGATATATTCTTCAGACCGAGCTAATTATATCCAGCTCATCCAATGTGACGTCAAGTATAAAAAAATAAGTCACCCCGTTAAAAGGAAAAGTTTGGTATTCGTTTTATAAAATCGCGGTCGACAAGAATGTTTTTATTATAGCGCGGCGGCCCAGTCAAGCTCCAGGACAAACAGGGACAGCGCAATTCAAGCGTATCTTCCTGAAGAACCTCAGAGGATGTCTCAAAGAAATCCGACACGTAGTCCGGTGATAGCACAGCAGCGCTCGAAGTCTTCAGGCAGTGTGTCGAGAGATTTTATTTTAGCCAAATTTGCTCGGTTGTGGAACGTTGATACTTAAAACTGCTGAATGATATAACCATTAATCATTAACCATTAATGAATAAATACCAGATTTGAAGTCTTTTTTAGATGTTAATTTCGGTTTTAGGGACGTTTAGATCAGTTATAGTTGTAAGTATTGTGTTGGGATAGTTGATTTTAGATAGAAGAGCGTTTTGTGTCAATAGTTTTTATAGATGTTTATTTAAGGGGGAATTTTTTGGGTTGGCGGCTATTTTATCGCCCTTAGATGAGCGGTTGTAAGTATTGCATTGGGTGTTTGGTGTTGGATGTTAAGGCATTATGTATAAATACATTTTAGCGCAAATGTTGATGCATTGCTGCACTAGGGTTTTTGTCCCGAAAATTTGCGGTGGGACTGCACCAGAACTTCCCTCATGAAAACTGAGGGCGAGAGCACCTTCAGTTTTAGAAATAACGAGTGGAACTCCTCCGTTGGAGGAGAAAGGGGATGGAACTCCCATCGCCAGAATTCCATTCCATGTATTTATCAGCTGAAATCCCATGTCTTGAATCTCATTTTCCAAATCGTCTCCGAATCCTTTACAAAAATTTACAAGTACCATATCTTGTTTTCCCTTTTTGCAGAAACTGACTGCCATTGTCCAGACTTCAGTCCCAGCCTCTCCTGTCTGCTGTCTCCTCTTTGCTCTCTCATATCTAGTCTCTCATCTCTCCTCTCTGCGCTCTCATCTTTATTCTATTCTTTCTCCTCATACTTTCTCCTCTCTACTCTCTTATCTCTCTCATCTCTTTGATCTTTCATCTCTCCTATCTCCTCTCTCCTCTCGCTTCTCTCTCCTTTCATCTCTACTATATTATTTATTTTCTTCTCTCTCGTCTTTCGTTTCTACTCTCTCCTCTCTCCTCTCTCTCTCTTTCATTTCATCTGTACTCTTTTATCCCTCCTCTCTTTTCTCCTCTCATCTCTCCTGTCTCTTATCTCCCCTCTCATATCCTTTCTCCTGCTCTCTCGTCGCACACACACACAAACATCGCGTCAGTTTTAGTAGATTGAAGAAGAAAAGATGAGAAACCGGGGTCTGCGAAATATACCGAAAGTCAATGCTCCCATTATGCCCTCACCCTCAGTGCCCACCTGCCCCCCCCCCCCGCAAAATCCACAGGTCTCCTTTCTCTCCAAATATTTTTTCTTCCACACCCAACCAGCCCTTCCATAGTAAATTCCTAACTCCCGGTCGTACTAGTGTGATGCAATTGTGGATGAGCCACATCTTTTTGCTCGCGAGTGACAATAAGAAGTGGCCCATCCTTTTGTGTCACACTACTGCTACTCAGACAGCTTCAACTTCTCTACGCATCCGACCGAGACGCTGCTCCACATGGGCGGCTGTGTGGAGGCCGCAGATGAATGACTAAAGAAAACTCTGCAGAAACCAACTGCGTCTCCGCCATCCAAGACGGACTCAGCGCCTTCGAATGCAGCCTGTCTGACTTGAATGAGCTGCAGTCGACTGCAAGGTCATCCCCACTGCTTCTGAGAGAGGCAACCCTTGTTAAAAGCTTTAGCTGCCTGGTTGCCATGGCGACCGCAGCTGTAGTTTGTTTCTGACTTGGGGCTTTTATATTGGCCTGCAGCGCCCGTCTGCCTACTGTAACTGCGGACTCAATTTTCTAATTCTGAGAGATCACGGCATAATTTGCTTAGCTGGTGAGTCTTTTGAGCACGAGGCATGAGCTGGGCCTCCGCCTTCTACATCCACCCTCTACATCCCTCCGTCTCCCACCACAATATCATTCACCTGGATATCCGCAGTGGGGTGACAGCTTTTACTCACTACTCCACATTTCAGATAAAATGCAGCTCCAACCCGCTCGTCAAGTCGCTCTGCTGCTGCTGCTGCTCGCTGCAGTCCCGCGTCACGTGACCGAAGCTGCCTCCTCTTCTTCCGGACGACGGTGGTGGCCGAGTCTTAAGAGCCTTTCCGACTACGAGGCCGTGAGGTCACACTCAGCTCAGAATGAGGTCGACTGCATTGTCGCTGCCAACAGCGACTCCGCTTTGCAGCTGGTGGCGTTCAACGCCAGCTCCGGCCTGTGTGCTCAGTTCAAATGCCGCCTGGGCCTGAGCCACTGCAGGAAGTGCCGAAATGCGAACAAGGGAGCTCAGCGAGTGTGGGTGAGTCACTCAGTCAGATGTGTCAGCATTACAGCCACGCTTTAACGCGGAGTAGAAAAGCTGACACACCTGCTGTGTCACCTTGCAGACAGCCGGCAGTGACTGCTGGACCACCGTGCAGCACAGGGTGTCCGGCTCAGTGGACTTTTACCGCAACTGGACTCAGTACCAGAGCGAGTTCGGCGAGGGACCCGACGGAAACTACTGGATCGGTGAGTGCATCCCAGATCTGCTCCATTCGCTTCCTTTTCCAACTCGGACTCCAATGACAAACACCGCCATGACGTCCGCATCTTCCCAGGCCTGAACTCTCTCCACGCTCTCACTGCTTCTGGTCCTCGGAAGCTGAGGATCCTGATGAAGGCGTGGAACGACTCTGAGCACTGGGCTGAGTACTCCAGCTTCTCCGTGGGTCCCGAGTCAGACAACTACCGGCTGAGCGTGTCCGGCTTCTCCGGCAGCGGCGGCATCGGCGACAGCCTCGCTCCCAGGAGCAACGGCGCGCAGTTCAGTACGAAGGACGCCGAGCACGACACCCATCCTAGTAACTGCGCAACAATGTTTAAAGGAGCCTGGTGGTTTAGCAACTGTTTCGCCACCCACCCGAACGGAAAGTACAGAGACGCATCTGTTGCCATCGGAGGACCTTATGCACAGGGAGTCATTTGGAAGCTACCCTTTTTTCTCTACTACTCGCTGAAGGAGATCGAGATGCTGCTTCTGTAGCAAAACTCGCATGACGGCACAGCATATTTGTGCTGCTGCAACTGGCCAAATCGAGCGCTCAGGATATTTTGAAGCAACTTTGACAATCTCAAAAAATTTGTCCAAACAGATTTTCGTCCAAATATTTTGTTACCCCGCGAAGAAATCCTACTGAATAATAAAGTGAAAATACACTGCTAATAAAAATACACGTGACAAAATCCCCTCTGCATTCAAAGTTGATTGGACTCCGACTTATTACCTTTCTGAAAACTTCTGCACATAATGACCTCCAAAAGTTTAGGAAAAAATTGAGCAACTCCAACACTTTGCACGGTTCCTTCTCTCGGATGTGCTCTCGCAGTCATCATGAGCAGTTGGCATCATTTAGCACCACCATCAGTTCATTTGATTTAACCGACTAAGTCTGAAATCAAGGCCACTGTGTCATTTAAGATGCTTTTCAAACAGTTGACGCGCTTTGATACAACACTGAGCAAAAATGACCTGCTGTCTACAGAAGCCACTTCACAAAAGTAGTGGACGCACAAAAATCCTGCGTGCGCCACTGGCTCAATGAACTGGTGCGGAACTGCAGCAGCTCTCTCTGAGAAAGCATTGTTTTCAAATCCTTGCAAATAAGTTTTCAGATGAATTTTCAAGTCCGATCTACTTTTTAACTTGTAAGCCTATCTACCGGTTTGTCTTCCTATTTACCAACTTGTCTCCCTATCTACCGGTTTGTCTTCCTATTTACCAACTTGTCTCCCTATCTACCAACTTGTCTCCCTATCTACCAACTTGTCTCCCTATCTACCAACTTGTCTCCGTATCTACCAACTTGTCTCCCTATCTACCAACTTGTCTCCCTATCTACCAACTTGTCTCCGTATCTACCAACTTGTCTCCCTATCTACCAACTTGTCTCCCTATTTACCAACTTGTCTCCCTATCTACCAACTTGTCTCCCTATCTACCAACTTGTCTCCCTATCTACCAACTTGTCTCCCTATCTACCAACTTGTCTCCCTATCTACCAACTTGTCTCCCTATCTACCAACTTGTCTCCCTATCTACCAACTTGTCTCCCTATCTACCAACTTGTCTCCCTATCTACCAACTTGTCTCCCTATCTACCAACTTGTCTCCCTATCTACCAACTTGTCTCCCTATCTACCAACTTGTCTCCCTATCTACCAACTTGTCTCCCTATCTACCAACTTGTCTCCGTATCTACCAACTTGTCTCCCTATCTACCAACTTGTCTCCCTATCTACCAACTTGTCTCCGTATCTACCAACTTGTCTCCCTATCTACCAACTTGTCTCCCTATCTACCAACTTGTCTCCCTATCTACCAACTTGTCTCCCTATCTACCAACTTGTCTCCCTATCTACCAACTTGTCTCCCTATCTACCAACTTGTCTCCCTATCTACCAACTTGTCTCCCTATCTACCAACTTGTCTCCGTATCTACCAACTTGTCTCCCTATCTACCAACTTGTCTCCCTATCTACCAACTTGTCTCCCTATCTACCAACTTGTCTCCCTATCTACCAACTTGTCTCCCTATCTACCAACTTGTCTCCCTATCTACCAACTTGTCTCCCTATCTACCAACTTGTCTCCCTATCTACCAACTTGTCTCCCTATCTACCAACTTGTCTCCCTATCTACCAACTTGTCTCCCTATCTACCAACTTGTCTCCCTATCTACCAACTTGTCTCCGTATCTACCAACTTGTCTCCCTATCTACCAACTTGTCTCCCTATCTACCAACTTGTCTCCCCATGTACCAGTTTGTCTTCCTATCTACCAACCTGTCTCCCTATCTACCAACTTGTCTCCCTATCTACCAGACTGTCCCCCTATCTTCACTTTTAACCTGTATCAATTATCTATCTCTGCACAGACTATCCTTAGGCTACCCTAATATTTTGGATCAGAAATAGCTTCATCATGCAACTTACTGTTTAAATAAACAAAACCTTGGACTAAGAAGCACAATTGAAAAAGCGAATAGTGGCGAATTGGATAATTAACCTTTACTACGCTGGCTTTGGAAAGGCGTGCGAACGCGTTTATTATTTATGCTTGGGGTTGACCGAGTTAAATATAGCTCAATCAGTCTGGATAAGTGTATAAGTATTGTAATTAAGGAAATCGCAAAAATTGGCTGTTTGAACTTTATGGCCCCAGCCCAGCAGTACGAAAGTGCATTTGCACATCTAACAATCTTAAAACCAAAACTTCTTTCCAACCAGTTAAATCAGATTTAAACGTATAAAAAATATACATAACAAACAGAACTCAGATCACGGGGCCAAAAATTGCAAACAAACCTGGAAAAGGTTGGATCGACAGGCCACGAAAATAGTCTGGATAAACACATGAAATAAATTGGCTATTGGAATAACATAAAATATGCATAAAATTTACTTTTTAGTCATTTTTGGCTCAGACCTAAGAAAACGCTTAAATGTGACGCATTATTGTTTGGCATAATTTGTTTTAGTTGTATCCTAACTGAATGAAAAACATAGCGAATATTGGTTAGAAACAAAGTCAACGTATCAAATTTTAATTTTAAAGATTCAATTTACTTAAATTTTAACTTTAAACGGGAAAGAATCACACAAATTTGGTTGCAATTCAATTTCATCAATCAATTTGAGTGTTCTTAATAGCTACTGAATTCGATGCGAACGCAAAATTACAGCTCGGTATTTTAGCAAACAACAGACATTGCATATATAAATGTTAACCAGACGCAATAGTGATTTGTTAGTTTTGGCCGTTACTCCTTATAGTGCTCCTCATATACAGAAATATACCGAAATGCTCTACTAAATTGTTACAAAAATATTCCAAACAAAATCAACATGGTGGTGAAAACTTGGTGAAAAGTTTTAGCAGAATTTGGCATAGGACTAAAATTTATTCCATTGTGTGCCTTTCGCCGCTTAATTTGGGTACAGCTAAATAGAGCGTCTGGGACAATATGGGACAAAAATTTGTTGAGTATTCCAACTGTTGGGACAAAACTCTCGACGCCAAAGATGCAAATATAAATATTGTAATTCGGATGTTGCGATGATCAGAGTCCAGCTCAGAGCAAAGGCAACAGATGTTTTCATAAATATATAAGAATAACATTGATCGCTTTTAAGCGAAAATAGAAAACAAAAATTATCGAATGTTTTAGACTATAGACGCGAAATTTAAAACAAAGAAAATTCAGAGAAGGCGGTTTACTGGCCTTGTTTGTGACTATGCAATATTCAATATCGAATTTGGCAACAAGTGACATTAATTTTGGCAGCACAATAAACTGACTGGCAAACTGTAACAAAGAAATGAGAAAGCAAAATTTAAGCAAAAAACCACGGTCACTGTGACTGATACGCTCAGTTCCATCACCGCCAAAGAATTTCGGCAGCGGCACAAACACGTGCTGAGTTACCGACCCCGCTGCCCACCTACAATCACATTGAGCGCTGATGGTTTCAGTGACTTTACCTACCTGTGACAGTGACCACAGTTTGTGCTTGCTTTTTCGTTCTTTTGTTTCCAAAGAGAAGAAGAGAGCGGATATACGTGAAGAAGCCTATGTTTAAAAAGTATAGCTCACTGCCACCAGTAATATTATTCGCTGAAAAAATCGACAATAACTTTTGTTTTGTTTAGTTTACCAATTGTGAGTGTAACGTCCTGAGGTGTGAAGTAATCCTTGGCGTCAGCTTTCTTCATGGGCTGTCAAAGTTAAAATCACTTTTCCCAAAGTTGAGATTGAAAAGGTTATATTTTTAGAGGTACCAGGTAAATTAAGAATTGGAATTTTAAGTTATTTTTAATAGCGCTATCTACATAGGGATACATAAATATTGAATATATACTTGTGGCTACTTCTTTTTAACTATTTCCACGTTTAAGAAAAAATAAGCAAATATAGAAAAACACGATGGCGCATTTAACACTAACGAATGTCAGCTCAAAGAACTCATCTAAGCCTTCGAGTCGCCGCCATCTGCTTTAAACAGCTGCTTCACCCTATTGAAGCCTCCTCGGAGGTGCGCACCGATGCCAGAGGCGCTCGGCTTCGTGAAAAACTCTTCGTACCTTTGGTAAACTCGCGTCTCATTCTGCAACAGCACGTTCAGCAGCTCGTCCTTGTTAAGGTTCTCAGCTCGGACAGCGAGCTCTCGAATATCCTGCAGCTGTTGGATTCGGTCGGAATACCCATCATTCTTGCTCATCTGCTCGGCGTCAATCAGCTTGTCAATGTAGTCAACCTCGTTCAGAGGGTCAGGCTTCAGAGCGATCTGCTGCAGGCGCTCGATGCACTTTTTGCTCTCCTTGACCAGCTGCATCACGTTGGCCTTCGTCCCGAGGTACTCTTCGTACACCCGCTGCGCCAGCTGCTTGGCAGACAGCAGTTTCCCCTCCGCATCGGTGTAGCGACCTTTTAGGTCATCCGACGTCTTCGTGACAGTTTCCTGAGTGATCACAATTCGGTATGACATGTTCTTGTGGACTGACCACACACAGCCACTTTTGCACACGTGGCAATTGCCATTTCTCATCGCCGAGCACTTAATTTTTTCTGAATCATCAGGATATGCGCACGGATAGTGGCACGTCCTGTTGCACGTTAGACAGTTCGTGATGTAAGTTCCGGAAGGAATCGGCTGGCAAACTACTTTGTCTTCCACCACCGTGTAGGTGAAGTCGCGGTTGCGGTCCAAATCTGACTGGTGAGTCTTGATAACGGATATTTCGCGCTCCAGCTGATTCAACTTGCTCAGACCTTGGTCGATCTCCGCCTTGATGGCAATTAAGTGAGTTTGCAGTCTCTGCCGCTCACTCAGAACATCTTTTGTCAGAGTCAGGCTCTTTGCCGTAATGTTCATCAGGTGGGAGAAAAATCCTTGGAAGCTGTTCATTCCCATTTTCCAGAACATTTCGTTGAACATTTGGCTCATCTGGTCCATTTCCTGACTCTTGGCAAATACAGCAGAGTTGTTGAATTTGATGTGCAAATTGTAGGAGATCCTCGCTTCCTTAAGGGACTCGAGCACAGGAGGTACATTTGCGTCGGCAAATGTGATTAGCATGTAGATATTGTCGCCAATATCCTTACCAAAGAGGGAGAGGATGGAGTCGAAAACGTATCGCTGCGTTGGCGTCAGTCTGGCGACACTCGATGGCACCACAAAGCCCACAGCATCCAAGTGGTCAATGCCGCCTGGGGAAGAGAAGAACTCTCTGATTCGGTCGACGATCTGCTTGTCCTTCATGATGCCGCCAGTGTCACCAAATCCTGGCGTGTCCACCAGAGTCAACGAGCAAGGTTGCTGACAGCCATCGCGATGATGGAATGTGTAGGATGTGACCCATTGAGTCTGACTCATTGACTGAGATGTCTTAAGTTTCTTCTCCTTCGGATCTGTAATGATTCTGAAGCGAAACGGGTCTTCGTACTTTACTCCGAAGATGTAGTTGACCATCGAGTTGATCAGGGTAGTTTTTCCAGAGCCAGTTTCACCGACGATCATAATCACTTTTTCGTCAATTCCGGACAAGCTATCGCGTCCGAGTTCCATTTTCTGAACTTGGTGCACCGGATCACAGAACGTCTGGTCCATTTGCAACTCGTACTCAAGAGGCAGCTTAGCTTCCGAATCCAGTAATAGGGAAGAGTTGAGCAAATTATACTTCATTTTGTCCGCTGGCGTCGATTTCACTTCCAGGATAACATTTCTGCTCTGATCACCAACAGAGTTATCCGAGAGCACTGCTGAAGCAGAAAATCTATAGCAGCCATCTCCATCGACGTCGATAGGAACAGTCTTTTGCGAAGAACCAGCCTTTACATAAGTCTCATGGCCTGAGCTGTGTCCCTGCTCGAGCACCGTGATTCGATAACCAACCAGACGGGCTTTTTGCTCCGGTAATACAGGCGGAGTCAGCTCTAGTTCCACACGAAATGGGGACACCTGCGTAACTGAAGCAATGTCCGGAGCGGCGCATGCCAATGTTGTCACCATTGGCATATTTTTCACTTCGCAGCGACCGAACAATCGAATGGTCTGATAGGACACCTGATAGGCGGTACCCATTTTCAACTGCTCAAGTCGGGCAATTCCACCGTTTGAGCCCAAGCTTTTGATTATTTCCGTCCACTCATTGCTCTGTTCTTCCTTGTAACGAATCGACACACCTTGAACTTCATTCTCTGTAAAATCAGCAGCACTCAGAGGTGAAAATAGCAACTCAATTGCATTTGACGCAGAACGCACGGACTCAACAGCATGGAATACCGAAAAACTCTCAATAGAGCATAATTTTGAGTCAAGACGTTCAAGTGTAATGTGAGCATGAATTATCTTTTCGGCTTGCTGTTGCATCTTTATGCAAAGCTGCCAATCGCCATGATCATTCGCCTGAATTACCTTCAGCATAGCTTGAAAACTTTGAGTACAATCTTTGAGAGCAGTCGCAAGATCAAAATTCTCCCAGTGCTTCTCCCATTGCAGCAACTTTGGCGCATCGGTTGGAAATACCAACGACACGGTACAGCAGGTCTTACCATCAGCCGGTTCAAAAGCTTTCAAGTTTGACAGTTGTGTTATAGCTGTTAGGACATCGAGAAACTCACCCAGCATTGGCAACCAGCTAAAGCTGGGAACGAAAGGAATGCATTCCTTCAGAGATGCGGGTGTCTGGGTGCTGTTTCTAACTCGAACTTTGTTCATCGTAACCTTATTCTGCACAAACTGCAAAGCTGTAGTCAGTGTTTCTCGCAGATACGGAACATCATGTAGCACTTTGTAGCCCAGAAGCTCCTCAATACTTCGAGCCACCATCTGACCTTCGTATAGCCGCTGCAGCACATCTGCACTGGTACTACACCCTTGAACGGAACTCTGCTGCTTGCTGGCATCAAAAACTTTAAACAGATTGGCAGCATGAAGTGCTCCCTCGGGAACAGCATCCATTTTTTCAAGAGAGTCTTTAAACTCAGACAGACCCATTAGTATCACGGGGCCATTTAAAAATGTTTTAATCTTGGCCGTTTCAATGTCGCCATCGCCTGAAAATGAAAACATGGAACAAATAGTGAAAATTTAAAACAAAACATATTCTTAGCGCGACAACAAAGGGTCGTACCTTTCACGATTCCACACAGCAGCCACCCTTGCGACACGCAGGATACTTCACCGGGCTTTACACCTCCCTGATCAACTATACTGGCAGAGACGCATTTTTCTTGGAGAACGCCTATCACTAGCTGCTTGGAGAAGTCGCAGTTGTCCCACAGGTAATGCAGCAGGTCTTGAAGCGAACAATTGACATTACTTGGCGATGCCTGGCAAATCAGCTTCAGAGCTTGCAGAGCAGTCAGGCCGAGAGCAGCGACGTCGCTCACAAATGTATCCGAACTGTCAAAGAATATTTCTATTTTTTTGTTGCTGACTGCATCCTTGAAGCTGAACTCTGCTGCAGGGGAGGAATCGCCATGCGAACTCTCAATAAAGCTGTCAGACTCTACTAAGTATTGTTGACCCAGGTTAACTTGTCTGTCAAATGAATGCAGCCAAGCAGATTGACGGAAAGTCATTTTTACTGCTGAAATATGATCATGGTGTTTAAAATTGAATATTCAATAAAGTTATTCTGTATGAAAGAGACACAACAGGAGAGTTGTTTGTCTTTAATTTATTTACCACACACACTTTCCAGATCTCCGCTTACAGGTTTTGAAATTAATGAAACCTCTCCAAATCATTAGAACCAATTTTCTGAAATCGATCGCATACCTAAGATACAAAAACTCATTTTTAGTATATAGGATTTTATAGTCACCCAAATATGAGGATTTTACTACCTAAATCTTTGTTTTATGTCATGATGAGTTTAAAAGCTCCATTTTTATGGCTTCGCAAAGATTGAATACTTTAATTTTAGCTTAGTTTTAGATATAGTATATTTGGAAAATGGGTAACTCTAGGTAAGAAGAAAAATGTATTAAAGCCTGTCATATTTAATGGCACCTAATTTATAAACAATAAAATCTCTGAAATTTATAAACACGCTTTCTTTTTCTGGGTTATATTTAAAATTTCACTCATACTAGTAAATCTAAAAATATTGTTATTATAAAATATATAGGAAATAAAATAACGTTTTATCCAAACTAACCGTAACCTAAAAATAATCTGATCGGCTATCTACTTACTGAAGTTGTGTTTTATTCACAATGTGAATTTACAATAACGGAACAATACATGCAGGTCATTAAAATAATCCTGAGAAAATTAGTCTCAGTGGGATTGTAAATAGTCTTTAATATCTAAAACGATGGACAATCCCGGTTACAACTAAAAGGCATTAATCCGCTTAATTATAAAGATAATAAACCTATCTAGTTTAAAATTGATCCCAATACCTAAAGTAAATATGCAAATACATAAATATACATGCAGTTCAATGTGTATACATAAAGTGCAAAAATTCCAGCAGAGGACTCAGAAGTGTCTTTCCTGGATTCACGTTTACATGCAATTGCAATTAGATAAAAAGATCAAGCGAAAATAAAAGAGAAATTTGAATATGCAAGTTGGTACACAGATTAACAAATTAAACAAGCAGTTTTAATTTAGGCAGACTAGCTTGTAGTCAGAACGGTGGAACGGTATCTTTTATATTTTATTATGTAAATTTAGACATGTAAATATAGAAAAATAGAAAAATATGTCCTAGAGCAGTCGTTTTATTCATTAATGCGTGTTTCTCATTAGAGGTTTGCTACTTCAGCACTTCAGCTGTTTATTGATGAGATTCCCTTTCGTCAGAATAGATTTACGTATTCATTTCCCGATTAAAATTCAGATTCACATTCAAATTTTAACAAAGCCTTTGTAGCTTTTCTTTACATAAACGAAGCGCTTTAAAATTCTTTGACGCAACCAAGATAAAAACTACGTAAAATATCTCGGTACTTGAAAATAGGCTGTGCAAATTATTCACATATAAATTATGTTCCTAACTCCGTATTGTATTATTATGCAACTCAGCAGAACATCTTAAAATGCATCCACGGCTATATAACTTTATATTTATCTTGACGCACGCGAGATGCGTTGGAAAGTAAAAAATCAGCACTCTAGATTAAAGCCTGTACCAGTTATTCACCTGCAAACTGTGTTCCTATCTCCGTAGTGTATTTTGAGGATCCTAGCTTGACATTCGCTGACAGACACTTTTACTCAACGCAGAGCTATGAAACTTTATTTTTCTCTTGACGCATGCGAGATGCGTTGGCAAGTCAAAAATCAGCACGGCCTAGCTTAAAGCCTGTACCAGTTATTCACCTGCAAACTAAGGTGAGGATGTCTCAAGAAGTCCGATAGGCCGTCCGGTATTAAAACAGCAGCTTTCGTCTCACGGTACATAGCCATGATGGCGGAAATCAGCTGCTCTGGCACGTTGTACGTACGGACGGTGCACCTTTGGGAGCACAGACCCGACGACCGAGTCGAATGCCTTCTTGAAATCTATGAAGATAACAATCAGGATCGACTGGCGTATCCGTACTTCCTTGATGACTCGCCGAAGAGCCAGGATCTGCGTCACTGTGCCACGATGGGGCCGGAAGCCGTTCTGCTCAGGCCACAGGTACAGATCCAGCACGGGCTGCAACCGCGATAACAGCATCCGGTTGAACAGCTTCGCAGCGTAGGACTGAAAGGCAAATGCCTCGATGCTCTTCAAGCCTCTTGCATGTGGTGACTGGCTTCTTAGGAACTGCAACGATGTGCGCCGTGGTCCATTCGTTGGTACTTGCTCACCGAAGAGCACGCGATTCATCACTCTGGCGACCCCACTGGCAACACAGTTGATGCACAGCGCCTTGATGGGCCCCTCGTCCGGACCCAGCGCTTTCCCGCCCGGTGACTGTTCGGCGAGCCTCACAACGTCGGCTGTGCTGACTGGTGCTAGACTGAAGCTCTCTACTGCCGGCAACGGATCGAATCTATGCAGCATAGACTGTCAGCTGGCAGCATGGGTGGCGGCGCGTTGACAATGGCGGCGAAGAACTCACGCAGCTCGTTTTCGCAAATGCACCGCTTTCGCTCGATTAAGTTTTGCATAGCTCTGCGTTGAGTAGAGTGTCTGTCAGCGAATGTCAAGCTGGACCCTCAAAATACATGTACACTACAGAGGTACATGTAGGAACACAGTTTGCAGGTGAATAATTGGTACAGGCTTTAAGCTAGGCCGTGCTGATTTTTGACTTGCCAACGCATCTCGCGTGCGTCAAGAGAAATATAAAGTTTCATAGTAGGAAAATAAACCTACTAAAATTTATTTTATGTTTTTGTTGACGTTTATTTTCCTACTACTGATTAGACGAGCTACACTTCCATAAAGTTTCATAGCCGGTGGATGCATTTTAAGATGTTCTGCTGAGTTGCATAATAATACAATACGGAGATACAGTATAAACATACTTTATATGTGAATAATTTGTACAGACTATTTTTAAATGCCGAGATATTTTAAGTAGTTTTTTATCTTGGTTGCGTCAAAGTTTTTGTAAATTTTAAAGCGCTTCGTTCAAGTAAAGAAAAGCTACAGCGGCTTTGTTAAAATTTGAATGTGAATCTGAATGTCAATCGATCGGGAAATGGGTCTCCCTAAAACACACACCGGGGTGTGGAAAAAAGCTGGACACGTATTGGACACATTGGACACATTGGACACCCCTCATTTTAATATTAATTATATACTTTGTCTTTATAAAAAAGTGTAAATATTTTTTATTATTACAATTTTACATACGCTTTTGGCAATCTTTAAATTAATCATATTAACAAGTTTTTTTAATTTCGACATTTAAAAATACGTTTTCTGTTAAGCTTTAAGTTTTTATTAAATTTAGTTTTTTCTGTTTCGAAAACTCTGTTTCAAAAATGTTTGCCAACCCACGCTGGCACGCTATATAGCAAATTCGGGTCTACGACAATTGACTGCCACAATTTGACTGCGGTCAATTTGACTGCCGAGCAATTTGACTGCCGACAAAATGACTGCGAACAAAATGACTGCGGACAAAATGACTGCCGACAAAATGACTGCCGACAAAATGACTGCAAACAAAATGACTGCCGACAATATGACTGCGGCAATTTGACTGCCGAGCAATTTGACTGCCGACAAAATGACAGCGGCAAAGCTTGCTAGGCGCATTCTTGTTATGCAAAAGAGGAGAGAGAGATGAGAGAGAAGTTGAAAAAGAAGACAGGGGAAAGGAGAGATTGTAGAGATGAGAGAGATGAAAGGAGAGATGAGAGATGAAGGCGGAGAGAGCAGAGTGCAGAGAGACGAGAGAAGTGAATAAAGGGGAGAGAGTATAGAAGAGGGAAAAGAAGAGGACTAAGGAAAGAGAGGAGTCAGAAGAGGGGAAAGAGTGAAGTGACAGGTACACAGGAGTGAAGAGTAAAGATGAGAGGGGGATGAGAGAGCAAAGATGAGAGTCAGAGAGTGAACACGATATATGAGAGGAGAGAGGAGAGCGCAGAGAGAGAAGAGAAAAGACAAGACAGGGAGAGAGTATAGAAGAAAGAATAGAAGAAAAGAAAAGGGAAGAAAGGAGAAAGGAAAGAGAGGAGTCAAAAGAGGGGAAAGAGAAGAGTACAGGAGAGAGGTGAGAGAACATACCAGTATAAGAGAGTAAAGATGACAGATGAGAGAGGGGAGATGAGAGAGCAGAGACGAGAGAGAAGAGACGAGAGAGAAGTGAGAAAACAGAAGAGAAGATAGAAGGTTCAAAGGATGCAAGGAACATAGGGATCGAGAGGCAGAAGTACATGTAGAGGCCAGAGTTTTTCTGACATTCTGCGCCGCACCCCAGCCAACAATATCAATAGTTTGCCTCCAATCCTAATTTTACAAGAATGTAATCTATGTTATGTTTAACTCTAATAATAAAAGTTTTTGCTTGAGTTTAACTTCAGATTTTAGAATATATGCAAAATATTTTCTAAGATTGGAATTCCCATTTCCCACTGTTCAAAATCCGCGGGTTTCAACAGCTGTTACAGCTTGTTGTATAAAGGTTGTGTTCTGTTCTGCATCATTATAGCTCGTAAATACAATATTTCACTACATGCATAGACTTAAAAGGGTTGACAGAGGCTAAACTTTAGGAGCATCATTTTTCCGGCAGTCATTTCGCTGGCAGTCAAATTGCTCGGCAGCCAAATTGCCGCAGTCATATTGTCGGCAGTCAAATTGCCGCAGTCATATTGTCGGCAGTCAAATTTCCGCAGTCATTTTGTCGGCAGTCATTTTTGTCCGCAGTCAAAATGTCGGCAGTCATTTTGTCCGCAGTCATTTTGTTGGCAGTCATTTTGTCGGCAGTCATTTTGTCCGCAGTCATTTTGTTGGCAGTCATTTTGTCGGCAGTCAAATTGTCGGCAGTCATTTTGTCGGCAGTCATTTTGTCCGCAGTCATATTGTCGGCAGTCAAATTGTCGGCAGTCAAATTGTCGGCAGTCATTTTGTCGGCAGTCATTTTGTCGGCAGTCAAATTGTCGGCAGTCAAATTGTCTGCAGTCATTTTGTCGGCAGTCATTTTGTCGGCAGTCAAATTGTCGGCAGTCATTTTGTCCGCAGTCATTTTGTCGGCAGTCAAATTGCTCGGCAGTCAAATTGTCCGCAGTCAAATTGACCGCAGTCAAATTGTGGCAGTCAAATTGTGGCAGTCAATTGTCGTAGACCCAGAAAATTATATTACATGCAAATAGAAATGTATTGGTTTCCCGACAGACATTCAGCACAGACATTCAGAAATAGTTCAGTAAATGTTTAACAAAATTGTCTATATAGTACGCAAGACAGTGTAATTTTTTAGACTTTTACGCATGTCTCTGCTTTAAAAAGACACATCAGACACACACAAAGACGCTTCACAAGCTGAGATATTCCTTAGCAACGGTTGTCACGACGTTTCTCAATATACCAAATACCGTATATGGTCGTTTTTTGAGGAGCCGCTACATCGTCGCAATTTGCTCTTTCTGAATGAAAATTGCACAGCTGCTTTACGCATGTCTCTGCTTTTAAAAGACACATCAGACACACACAAAGACGCTTCACAAGCTGAGATATTCCTTATCAGCGGTTGTTACGACATTTTCTAGATATACCGAATGCTGTTTGATGTTGCTGTTTGAATCATATAGCCGTTTTTTCAGAAGCTGTGCTCTTTCTGCATGAAAATTGCACTGCTGCTTTATGGATGCCTCACTGTAAAAGGACACATTAAAGACCAACAAAGACGCTTCACAAGCTGAGATAATCTTTAACAACGGTTAGCAACGGTTAGGATGTTTTCTAAATACTTAGTACACCGAATGCCTGTCCTTTGGCGTTTGCACGTTCTCCAGTTGTTCGGTGGGCGATTTTGCTTACCCTTGTCGGAGCTGTCAATTGCGAATCGCTTCGAGACTCGGTCGATTTTGCCCAACAACCTGGCCCGACTTGCTTGGAATGTGCCCGGCTGTGGCGGGTGCCCGACCGACCCGAACCGAACGCAACATCTGCCTGGCCCAGATTGTTCAATCAAATTCTTGATCGCAACTTCTAGGAAGCTGAGGAAGCTCTTTGTTCCTCCAGCATTCTGATAAACGATCCAAGCATTGCAAACAAGGGGAAGGAGGATGATGTAAAAACCGAGCTTCTGAAACCGTTTCCGCGTCTTCCTGTTCGGATGGTACGGCTGGAGTCCACTGTCCAGGCGATCTACGCCGCCCATAAGAGACGAATATTTCTCGATGCAAACCGGCTTTTAGATCACTTCTTCCACGCCGCCTCGGCGAATTCGAGTAACGTTGACACAGCCCGCCCGGCCCGAAGTGTCAATCACGTAGACAATCTTTGTTCCGCTCTGCTTTTTGTCAACAAACTTGCACACCAGAACAGTTGGCTTGATGTTCTGCTCTTGAAGAAGCATGGGACAGAAATTCGGGACATTGATCCGGTCATTCGTCATTGTGCTACGACACAATGTTGTTCCAGGCTTCCTGTTGTTCCACAATTTCGTCTTCTTCTGGCTCCAAATTGGCCTCATCCTTCGAGCCCGAGTCAGCGCTGTCGTTGATTTCAGACTCGTCGGTGTCGGAGTCAAGACCGAGTCTGCGTTTTGCAGCCAGTAAAGCCTGCCTGGAGGATTAAATATTCAAAAACTCGATTTTTGCCCCGTTTTTTTTAAGTTCAAACAGTTCTTTCCAATTGAGAAGCATTCTGACTGCCGATGGAATTGTATTGCATCATAACTCAGTGCCAACTATAGCATTGGTTCTCTACACTGGCGTGGAGAGCTATAAGCGTTGAAAGGTTGCGCAACACCTTTTAGTTATTGAATTGAGGGGCGGGTATTGCCATTCAATGAGTCCCGGGCATTGGCTTGGTTGTGAATTTCAATGCATCAACTGCAGGCCTCTCACTGTAGCTGGCGCTGAATGTACACCTTATGAATTTGACTGCTTTAAAGCAGGAATGTCCAACCGTTGTTTGTGCTTCGAGTTTTTCACTTTCAGAAGAGAGCCTTGTATTGCTGGAAAGAGCTAGAAACGCTGAGTTCGAGAATATAATCTGTTTGCTGAGATTTGAAAAACTAAAAGCACAGCATAAAAAAGAAATTTCTATACTTTTTACTCTATATTCTCATTGTACGCTCTCTCATATCGCAAACCCCTGCTTATCGCAACTCCACAATTCAAGCCAGCGCCATTAGATCTAAATTTAGATTGCGTAACCATATTGTTGACTTTAATTGTTGACTTTATTAATTGAAACTGATATTGACTCCTGAAATTGAGTGTTGAATTTTTTAATTTTAAAAAAAAAATTAATTTCAAGAAAGATAAAGGAACCTTTAAAATGTCAAGTAAATCATGTAAAAGAGAAGAAGCTACGAGCGTTTATGTAGTATAATCAAAAATTTTATTCAACTTTAAATTTTGAAAAGTTTTAAAAAGGACTATTCCAATAGATAAGAAATTAATTATTGTAATAGCTGACGAAATTGTTTCACAATCTTGCAGAGGGTACTTTCTATCAGGGGATGCTTGCTATCGGAAGGACGCTTGCTTTTGGGAATGCTTGCTCGGGGGAGATTGCTAACTGGGGGAATCACTGAGATGTCAAGGCTTGGTGGGGAAATTCCTGAGATGTCAAGTCTGAGAGGGGGGAGGGAATTGCTGAGATGTCAAGGCTTCGGGGGAATCACTGAGATGTCAATGCTTAAGAGGGACTTGCTGAGATACCAAGGCTTGGTGGGGAAATTCCTGAGATGTCAAGTCTTGGGGGGGGGGAATTGCTGAGATGCCAAGGCTAAAGAGGGACTTGCTGAGATGCCAAGGCTTAAGAGGGACTTGCTGAGATGCCAAGGCTTAAGAGGGACTTGCTGAGATGCCAAGGCTTGGTGGGGAAATTCCTGAGATGTCAAGTCTTAGGGGGGGGGGAATTGCTGAGATGTCAAATGCTTAGAGGGACTTGCCGAGATGTCAAGACGTAAGACGGAATTGCTGAGATTTCAAGGCTGGGGGGGAATTACTGAGATGCCAAGGCTTGAGGGCGAATTGCTGAGATGTGAAGGCTTGGGGGAATTTCCGAGATGTCAATGCTTGGTGGGGAAATTCCTGAGATGTCAAGTCTTAGAAGGGGGGAAATCTGTGAGATATCAAGTCTAAGGGGGGAATGCTGAGATGTGAAGGCTTGGGGGAATTTCTGAGATGTCAAAATCTTAGGGAAGGGAATTGCAGAGATTTCAAGTCCTGAGGGCGAATTGCTGAGATGTCATGTCTTTGGGGGGAATTCTATGGATTGGGGATTCTTTGAATGAGGGAGGGTGCTTTGAAAATATATATTTGGATAGTGATTCATTGGGGAATTCCTTCGTTGGGGGATTATTATTTCGATGAAGGGTTCTTTGAATGGGGGATTCTTTAGATGAAGGCTTCTTTCTATAGAGTGATCCTTTGGATATGAGATTATTTGGGGGGATTCTTTATGAGGGGATTCTTTGGATGGGGAGTATTTCGACGGTGGTTCTTTAGATGAGGGGATTCTTTGGCCAAGGATTCTTTTGATGGGGGATTATTTGAATGGGAGATTCTTAAGAGGGGGATTCTTTGGATAGGGGTGGATGGGGGATTCTTTGGATAGGGATGGATCTGGGGTTCTTTGGATAGGGATGGATCTGGGGTTCTTTAGATAGGGATGGATGGGGGGTTCTTGGGATGAGGGATTCTTTGAACGGGGATTCTGTGGAGGTCAAGTCTTAGGGGGGGGGGAATTGCTGAGATGTCAACGCTTTTGACTGGGAGAAATTGCTAAGATGTCAAGATTTACTGGGGGGAATTACTGAGATTTCATTGCTTAATGGGAAATTCCTTAGATGTCAAGTCTTACAGAGGGGAATTGCTGAGATGGCAAGACTTACTGGGGAAATTACTGAGATATAAAGGCTTACTGGGGGAATTTCTGAGATGTCAAGGCGTGGGGGGGGAGATGTCAAGGCTTAAGGGTAATTTTTGAGATGTCAAGTCTTGGGGAGGGGAATTACTGAGATTTCAAGGCTTGGTAAGAATTAAGGCTAGGATTTCAAGGCTAACTGCGGGAATTACGGGCGTACTGAGATATCAAGGCTTGCGCCGGAATCGCTGAGATGTCAGAGCTTAAGGGGAAATTGCTGAGATGTCAAGGCTTGGGGGATTTCTGAGGTGTCAAGGCTTGGGGGAATTGCTGAGATATTAAGTCTTGGGGGAAATTCTATGGATTGGAAATTTTTGGTTGAGGGGTGCTTCTAATGAATATTTTTGGATAGGTGATTCATTTGGAACTTCCTTCGATGGGGGATTCTTTCGATGAAGGGTTCTTCCGATAAAGGCATCTTTTGGATTGGATTGGATTGGATTTGGATTGTTTGGACGGAGATTATTTGCATGAGGGGATTCTTTAGATGGGGGATATTTGGATGGGTGTTCTGTAGATGAGGGGATTCTTTGGCCAAGGATTCTATTTGGATGGGAGATTCTTTGGATTCTTTGGATGGGGGTTTCTTTGGATTCTTTGGATGGGGTTTCTGTTAATGGGGATTATTTGGTTGTGGATTCTTTAGAGGAGGGGGGTTTCTGGAGGGGGATTCTTTGGATTGGGATTATTTGGACGGGGATTCTTTAGATGAGGGGATCATTTTGTCAATGATTTTTTAGATAAGGGATAATTTGGATTTGAGAATCTTTGGATTATTTAGATGGGGATTTTGTGGATGGGGATTATTTGGATGTCGATTATTTAGATGGGGATTCTTTGGATATGGATGGATTGGGGGATTCTTTAGATAGGAATGGATGCCGGGTTTTTCTGGATAGGGATAGATAGGAGGATTCTTTAGATAGGGATGGATGGGGGATTCTTTAGATAGGGATGGATGGGGGATTCTTTAGATAGGGATGGATTTGGGATTCTTTGGATATGGATGGATGGGGGGAATTCTTTGGATAGGGATGGATTTGGGATTCTTTGGATATGGATGGATGAGGATTTTTTGGATAGGGATGGATTTGGGATTCTTTGGATATGGATGGATGAGGATTTTTTGGATAGGGATGGATGGGGATTCTTTGGATATGGATGGATTTAGGATTCTTTGGATATGGAAGGATGGGGGGATTCTTTGGATAGGGATGGATTTGAGATTCTTTGGATGGGGATTCTGTGTATGGGGGATTCCTTGGATAGGAAATTCATTGGATGGGGATTCTTCGAATCGGGATTCTATCAATGGGGGGGGGGTCTTTGAATGGAGGATTCTTTGGACATAGGATTCTTTGCATGTGAGATTCTACGGATGGGCGATAAATTGGATTGGGAATTCTTCAGATAGGAGGATTCCTTGAGTGGGGAATTGTGTGGATTGTGTGAAGTGGGGAATTGAGTGGATTCTATCGATGGAGGTTCTTTAGATGGCGGATTCTTTGGATAGGGAATTCTTTGCATGTGAGATTCTTTGCATCAGAGATTTTATGGATGGGGGATTTTTTGGATGAGGGATTCTTTGGATGTGGGATTCAGTGGGGTGAAATTTTATTGCGTGGGAAAACTGTGATTGGAGTTTGGACGGAAAGCCCCAACGGGGGTTGGAATTGGCTAGTCCTATATACTAAAAATGAAATGTCTGTAACTAACTAGCTATGCGATAGATTTCAGAAAAAATGGCTCAACCGATTTTCTTCAAACTTGCACCATTCGATCAGAAATTTTCCTGGGACGGTACATGCATCTTGGCTAAGAAATTGCTCAATGTTAAAGGGATTAAATATTCGAAAAACATGCTTTTTTGCAAAGGTCAAGCCAAATTTTTGACTTGAAATGCATTGTAAGAATGCTAGAGAAAAACTGACTGGCTGAATTACGATTGTGATAAAGATTGCATCACAACAAGTTGAAAACAGTGCCACAGAAACGCACACAAGACTTGATTGAAATTGCGTAACCATATTGCTAACTTGAATTGAGACTGATACTGGCTGACTGAGAAATTGATTATGTCATAACTTTCTACTCCAATTGACTTGCTGTAAGAATTGAATTATAAGGGCCACAATTCATGTTCTCCAAATGAAAAGAGATAGCCCAGATGCGAACAGACTGGGATGCTAATGTAGTGACCTGGGTTCGAATCTTAGTAGTGCAAAAGATTTTTTTATTAAAACACATTAAAAACACAAAACTGCTACACATAAAAGAAGCACAATGTCAAACATAGAAGAGCCACCATGTCAAGCATAAAAGAGCCACCATGTCAAACATTAAAGAGCCACCATGTCAAACATTAAAAAGCCACCATGTCAAACATATATGTGACTCCATGTCAAACATATACGTGACTCCATGTCAAACACATACGTGACTCCATGTCAAACATTAAAGAGCCACCAAGTAAAAAATTAAGAGCCACTATGTCAAACATTAAAGAGCCACCATATCGAACACTAAAGAGCCACCATGTCAACCATATATGTGACTCCATGTCAAATATATAAGTGACTCCATGTCACACATAAAAGAGCCACCATGTAAAACATATACATATGACTCCATAACAAACATTAAACAGCCACTATGTCGAACATTAAAGAGCCATCATGTCAAACATAAAAGAGCCACCATGTCAAACATTAAAGAGCCATTATGTCAAACCTTAAAGAGCCACTATGTCAAACATTAAAGAGCCACTATGTCAAACATTAAAGAGCCACCATGTCAAACATATACGTGACTCCATGCCAAATATATACATGACTCCATGTCAAACATTAAAGAGCCACTATGTCAGACATTAAGAGCCAACATGTCAAACATATATGTGACTCCATGTCAAATATATACGTGACTCCATGTCACACATAAAAGAGCCACCATGTAAAACATATACATATGACTCCATAACAAACATTAAACAGCCACCATGTCGAACATTAAAGAGCCATCATGTCAAACATAAAAGAGCCACCATGTCAAACATTAAAGAGCCATTATGTCAAACATTAAAGAGCCACTATGTCAAACATTAAAGAGCCACCATGTCAAACATATACGTGACTCCATGCCAAATATATACATGACTCCATGTCAAACATTAAAGAGCCACTATGTCACACATTAAAGAGCCAACATGTCAAACATTAAAGAGCCACCATGTAAAGCATATATGTGACTCCATGCCAAATATATACATGACCCCACCATGTAAAGCATATATGTGACTCCATGCCAAATATATACATGACCCCATGTCTAACACATACGTGACTCCATGTCAAACATTAAGAGCCACCCTGTCGAACGTTTAAGAGCCACAATGTAGAACATTAAAGAGCCACAATGTAGAACATTAAAGAGCCACAATGTAGAACATTAAAGAGCCAGAATGTAGAACATTAAAGAGCCATGATGTCAAACATTAAAAAGCCATCATGTCAAACAATAAAGAGCCACAATGTAGAACATTAAAGAGCCACCATGTCGAACATTAAAGAGCCACAATATGTAGAACATTAAAGAGCCACAATGTCAAACATTAAAGAGCCACCATGTCGAAAATTAAAGAGCCACAATATGTAGAACATTAAAGAGCCACAATGTAGAGCATTAAAGAGCCACAATGTAGAACATTAAAGAGCCACAATGTAGAGCATTAAAGAGCCACAATTTCGAACAATAAAGAGCCACCATGTCGAACATTAAAGAGCCACCATGTCGAACATTAAAGAGCCACCATGTCAAACAATAAAGAGCCACCATGTCAAACGTAAAAGAACCACCATGTTGAACATTAAAGAGCCACCATGTCGAACATTAAAGAGCCACCATGTCAAACGTAAAAGAACCACCATGTTGAACATTAAAGAGCCACCATGTCGAACATAAAGGAGCCACCATGTCGAACATTAAAGAGCCACCATGTCAAACAATAAAGAGCCACCATGTCAAAAATAAAGGAGCCACCATGTCGAACATTAAAGAGCCACCTTGTCAAACATAAAGGAGCCACCACGTCGAACATTAAAGAGCCACCATGTCGAACATTAAAGAGCCACCATTTCAAACGTAAAAGAACCACCATGTTGAACATTAAAGAGCCACCATGTCAAACATAAAGGAGCCACCATGTCGAACATTAAAGAGCCGCCATGTCAAACATAAAAGATACACAATTTCAAACGTAAAAGTAAGCGTCATGCCAATTTTAAAGGAGCCACTATAGAGCTAAGGAAATTGTTGCACTAGCTACTTATTGTCTGGTGGATGCTTACTATTTGGGGGATGCTTGCTATCTGGGGGATGCTTGCTTTTTGGGGGATGCTTGCTATCTGGGGGATGCTTTCTATCTGGGGGATGCTTGCTATCTGGGGGATGATTTCTTTTTGCATTACACTTTATTTGAGCAGTTCTTCTGTTGTCTTTGTGAAGGCTTTATTTGGCTGTCTTTTTGTTACTTGTAGAGAACAGAGATTCTATCCAGATGTCCCCCAACGGGGGGCGAAGATTGCTAGTTATTTTCTATTATTTTCTCTTTCTTTCTCTCTGCGTCAACCCCCACCCTTGCGTATAGTCTTTCGCGAAATTTCTTTTCGTTTCCGATTGGCTGCAAGCGCGTAAATAACGAGCCCCAACCAATAGAGTGCTTAGTGCCTACCCTGTCGGCGCAATCCGATTGGTTAGGATTTTCTAAGCTGCGTTTTTCACCCTGCCCTCCGCCGTCGCGGTCAGTCTATAAATTCAAGCAAGCTGGCGAGCTAGTAAATCAGGTTTTCTTCGACTAATTAAGTCTGCAATAGTTGGCGAGAATTCGAAGTCGGGAATACGCGGCTACACAATACTTGGATTGTACTTTCCGTAGAAGTGAACTATATACAAGCGTTTCCAAAAACTTATTTTAATTGTTTTGCATGGGAAGCTTAGTAAAAAATAGAAAAAAGCAGTTAGAAAGCACTACCAAGCCACTGACTCTATAAATTGATGCTAGGCCCTATTGTCACTATCAGATATCATACTACTATATTACTATACAATGGCTGTATAGTAATTAGTAGAATGCTAGCAATAGACCATATGTCTAGCACTGTGCCACTTTACAACTTTCTAAAGCCAGTGCTTTAATGTAAAGAGAGCTATATATGGAGTATTATAATTATAAAGCTATACTATCCAATTAATAAATTCTAAAACCCTATAGTAGTATAAAGCTATACTACTATACATATTATAGCTGGATACAGTATTGGAATGAAATAGCTGGATAGGCCTACATCATATAGGCCTGTTTGCTGTTTATTTATTTATAGTTATAGTTTCTATTATTAAAAATGTTTAGGTCTATAGAAACTATATCATAAGCCTATTCTCCATTCCATGCCAAGCCTATACCTGTCAAAAGCTTAGCCATGTAGATAACAATTATATAACTGCTCTTGTTCCTATCTTAGCTCTAGCCCCAAATTCCCAATCTTTTAGGGGGCCTATAATTAGGGCCTAAAATTGCCATTGCCTTATAGTTACACAAATGCTATATTTGTAGCCTTAACACTGGCCCTAGCCTAGCCCTAGCCATATCTCTAGCCTTGCAGGCCTGCCTCAGTATCCTAGCTATAGCCCTAGTCCTTAGCTCCTAGCTACTAGTCCTTATTCTAGCACTAACCCTAGCTAGATCACAGCCCTAGCTTTAGCCTTAGCCCTAGCCCCAACCATAGTCC
The DNA here is from genome assembly GCA_002269645.1 of Macrostomum lignano. NCBI lineage: Eukaryota > Metazoa > Platyhelminthes > Macrostomidae > Macrostomum > Macrostomum lignano. The sequence goes on along the minus strand of NIVC01002038.1, from coordinate 36,931 downwards.
TGACCCTAGCCCTAGCTCTACGCAGCCCCAGCCTTAACTTTAGCCATAGCCATTAGACAAAGCTCTAACAATAGTTCTGGCCCTGGCACTAGCTTGGCCATAAGTAGTAGGAAAGTGGTCCCCTCCACCGTCATCGCACCGAATTGGCCGGGGCACCCTAAACCCCAATCTTATTCCCTGCCTCACCTACAGCCAAGGCAAAACCCTCATTCCATGCTTTGGCTCTACTCTTTTCCTTGCTGTGGCGGGTACAGCGGGAGGTCGTTAGACCTAGACCGCTACTTCTTGGTGGCCAGAAGGCCAGAGGGTGGCAAGAAGGTTCCGCCACCTCCTGTTGTGTGGGGTTGGATTCGGGGTTCGGATTGGTTATTGCTATGGAACGGGAGCTGTTTTTAAATGGCTGAGTGGTCCCCGGAAGGGCTCCTGATTTGCCGAGGGTTCCTGCGAAAGGGCTGTTGTGTGGGGTTGGATTCGGGGTTCGGATTGGTTATTGCTATGTAGCGGGAGCTGGTGTTACTTACCAACTCCCGTCGTATATAATCTCGCGCGCGGCCGGAAGGAAGGCTCACAGTTTTTTCGGTCCTAGAGTTTTTTTATAGAGTTAAAATTTTGCGTTCTAAATTTTAAACCTGACATTTTGCGAATACTGTAGTCAGTCAGTGGCCGGTGATATATTAGCTCACTACTCAGTGTGCCCAATTATTCCAACTTTTTTCTGATGAAACATGTCAATTCCAATTAATTAAAGAAGCATTTTTCGGCCAGTCGCGACTCTATCGGCAAATCGTTGCCGGCGATCCTATCGACGCCCTGGAGTCATCCATTGCTTCAGGCACAGAACTCCTGGCAGATCTGCGTTCAAAACCAGGCTTTGCCATCAAGGTCCAAATCCGACTCGGCGTGTCTATGCAGCGTTGGGCTGGTGGCAGCTTTGTGGCGCAGAGCACAGCCTGGTTTGCCAGTGAAACGGCCGAAGTCCTTTCAGATGAGGAAGAAGATTTCTTTGTTCGGGAAATCCCATTTATTTTAGAACGACTGAGCAAATACCTTCGCAATGGCAGTGGGTGGACAATTTACTCCACTCGCTGCGTAGATCTTTCCATTGTAAGATATCAGTTGCCTAATGGCTCAGGTATACGTTCCAACTCATTTGAACTTCCACCAAAGCTAAGGGCTAAAAGGGCAGTCATCAATGCCTACTCCAGTGGAAACGACTGTCTGAAATATGCCGTTCTGTCTGCATTGCACACAGACCGTGTCAGCAGTGAGAAGCCTTTGCGACGCTCCACTTTCCGTGAGAGTGGGAAGACGAAATCCGTTGGGACAATGTTCCTTTCCCTGCCAACGTGAATGACCTGGGCCGAGTGGAGAAGAACAATCCAGGATTGGCCATCTCGGCCTTCAAATGGACTAACGGTCATGCCCAGTGCTTATACGCCCAGCCCCAGCAGATCTCATTCAGGAATGGCGACCTCACCGATTGATCCTGCTTCTATTGGTTACCACTGATGCCGGTAACCATTGGTGTGCTATTGCTAACCTAGATCGTCTAATGAACAGTCACGACGCACATAAATATCGTTGGTGCGATCGCTGTCTTGGCAAGTTCCGGACGGTTGAATCTCTATCCGTTCATAGACGGCGGTGCATGGGCCGTGAGGATAGCATGGAGGAGGTGATGCTAAAGGATAAAACACTGCGATTCAAGGCATGGCACAAAACACTCTCCCCTCCTCATGTCATGTTTTAAGGCAATGATGTCCCCCATAGACGATGAGCTAGATGGCTGTGCTACCTTAAAGACCGCACACCACCTACCAGCCGCTGCCGGATTCCTTATTGTCCAAAGAAGTGACGTAGCTGCGCCTCCACTCTCCGAACGTCCTATGCAACTGTTTTCAAAGTCGGATGAGTGCATGATGCACTTCATACAGGCACTTAAGGCTGTCGCCATTGCAGCATACAAGTGGAATGCGCGACATAGTAATTACCCTGCCATTCGCTCTGTCCAGAAGGAAGAACAGTTCCAGACTGCCACTCATTGCTGCTTGTGCGAGAAAGCTCTTGATGACGATCGCCACTTCCATCATGATCATCTCAATGGAAAGTTTTTAGGTGCTGCATGCCTGTCATGTAATGAGTCAGCTGTTCTCAAGCGCGACTTTCTTCCAATCTTTTTTCACAATTTCCGAGGTTATGATTCACACTTGTTGTGCAGCACGGTGATCGGTCGTGTGAAACATTGGGAACTAAGTCCTTTGTTTGTGCCAAAGAACTAAGTCCTTTGGCACAAACAAAGGAGCGCTACATGACTATAGAGGCCCGTATACCTATTGAGTCGGTCTATGACTCATCTAAAGATCGTTTGGTGCCGAAATTCATGCGTCTGCGTTTTCTCGACTCTTTCCAGTTCATGGCGTCGAGTCTTGCTCAATTAGTGCGCAATTTAACCCCGACAGACTGTCACTACACGTTGGAGATGCACGCAGCAGCGATATCCACTCGCCTCCATCGAAGTCCTACTGCGGAAGGGGGTGTTTCCCTATTCCTATGCCACTAGCGATTCGAATTTAGATGAGCAGCAGCTCCCATCCCAAGAAGCTTTTGCCAACGACTTGAACAATGAGCCGTGCAACGATCAAGACTATGAAACTGCCCAGCGTGCCTGGAGAGAGTTTGGGTGTAACACACTGCGTGACTACATGCTTGCATACCTTGAAATGGACATTCGCCAGCTCGCCGATGTGTTCGAGGCCTTTCGTCGAATGAGCCTCACTTCAGATGGGCTAGACCCAGTGCATTTTATAACGACGCCGGGAATGTCTTTCAAAGCAGCGCTTAAGTACTGTAAAACTGGAGCTTGAATTGCTGCAATGTCCAGATTTGTACAGCTTATTTGAAGAGGGTACTCGTGGTGGTATGACATTTGTCAACACACATAAAGCTAATGCCAACCATTCCGGACTCGGTGAGCTGTATGATTCACATCAACCTCAAAGCTATCTTATCCCTATCGACGCCAACAACCTCTACGGACATGCCTTGTCCACCAAACTGCCATGGTGCGGGTTCCAAGTGCTTGACATTGTGCCACCAAACGGTGAGGTTGAGAGTTGGATCAGGGATGAGTTTGACCCAGAGGGCGATGTTGGGTACTTGCTCGAGGTTGATCTCCGTTACCCTCCATATTTGAACGACAAGACATCAGACTTGCCCCTTGCTCCAGAGAAGGCGCAGCCTCAGTGGGAATGGATGCCGCCGCATCAGCAGCAGCTCTGGGAACTACTATCTAGTCAGAGGCTCTCTTGTCGAGGATATAATTCAGGAGGCGACAAGTTGATGTTGACATGCTTTGATAAAACCAACTATGTTGTACACGCCAGAATCCTACAGTTTTATCTCCGTCTAGGTCTTAGGCTGCGTACTGTCCACTGCATTGTTCGCTTTCAGCAAGCAGCAGTGCTCGAGCCTTACATTCAGCGTAATAGTGAGCGGCGTGCACAAACCAAAAATGAGTTTGAAAAGGATTATAATAAGCTGCTGAACAACTCTCTGTTTGGGAAGACCATGGAGAACGTGCGCAAACGCGTTGACTACCGCCTGGTCAACTCAGCAGAAAAGTTGGAGAAGCTCGCAGCTAAACCTAATTTTGAAGATCAAGAGATATTTAATGATAATCTTGTTCTTGTCCACATGCGCAAGACAACAGTCGAGCTCAACAAACCAGTGTACATCGGGCAATGTGTCCTTGATAACAGCAAGCTCATTATGTACAGCTTGTGGTATGATAAGCTGCTTCCGCTGGTCAATCAGTTACCGTGTGCGAGCCTCAATCTGCTCGGCGGTGACACTGACTCCTTCTACCTCCACTTAAAGAATGCTGATGGCGAGCGATGGTTTCTACCTAAACTGTGCGAAATGGAGCTGCTGGACACCTCTAATTATCCCAAGGACCACTGCTTGTATAGTTGCGAACGCAAAGCAAGGTTAGGCTGTGTAAAGGATGCGAGCGGTGACACAGCGAACTTTCATGAGTGGATCCTGTTGCGTCCCAAGCTCTATTCCTTCGCTGCAGCTAGTAAACTCATCCAAGGACAAGTGTCGTGCTAAGGGCGTGCAGCGATCTGTAGTGCAAAATGAAATCTGCCACGCCGACTACTGCGAAACTTTGATGAAAATGGAAGAAAAGTCCTGGCTGACGCGTCGTATTGCCAGTGAGCATCATCGGTTGTTCACCACTGCCACCTTGAAACGCGCACTCTCGTTTTGGGAGGACAAGAGGGCATGGCTTGCGGCAAATCGGAGCCTACCCTACGGCCACTGGCGTCTAGAGGCAGAGAAGCGAAAGCGACCCTGCCCGTTTGACTAGATTTTTCTGACTACGAGACTTGTATCCACCTTGTATATTGATAATAACGATGATGTTTTGTTTTATTCTGCTGTCTAGATAATAAAAATACCATTGATTTTATTTTTATTACAATCAGAATATTTTGGCCTATAATACTGCCAATGTGTGCGTGCGTTGATTTTTGTAAATTTAATTTGTTGATTTTTAATTACTACCGAGGAATTTCCAGTTTTTACAATTAAAGGTAAGGACGTGGCTCCAAGACCAAGATGTCTACACACTGCATAGAGATAAACGCAAAAACTTTCGTCGAGCACCGATTGTGGTGCGGGGCATTGATGACCAGTGGGAACTGGACCTGGTTGAAATGCTGCCGTTTGCCAGTACAATGGCGGCGTACGATATATTCTATGCTGCATCGATGTGCTCAGCAAGTTTGCCTGGGCTCAGCCAGTGCGCCGCAAGACAGCCGAGGAGGTTGCAGCCGGATTCGAAGCGAAGCTCACCCTCGATGCCCACGAGCAGTTCGGACCAACCACGGAAAAGAGTTTTGTAACATCCAGTTCCGAGCCCTCTGCGTAAACCATAAAATTCATGCATTCACGTCAAGCAGTGACCAGAAATGCGAAGTCATTGAGAGATGGAACTGCACACTGAAATCCCGAATGTGGCGGTACTTCCGTCACAAGTCAACATTAACATGGACCGATGTGCTTCAGCCCCTAGTAAAGGCATATAACCAGAGTATTCATCGGAGTATTCAAAGCCGACCAGTTGATGTCGACAAGTCAAACGAGATGGATATTTGGCACCGGCTTTATGATGGGAAGCTTCCTGAGACTCGTGAAAAGGTCTCCAGACCAAAGTTCAAGGCAGGATTGATGGTGCGAATCTCTCTTCGCAATCCGACCAACCCATTCACCAAGGGATACACAAGGGGATGGAGTGAGGAAGCATTTGAAGTCAAGTCCCTCCACCCCAAGCATTATCCATACATGTACACTCTGATCGATGCCCGAGGAGAAGAGTTGGAAGGCAAGTTTTACGAGCCGGAAATGCAGCAACTGACTGGAAACAAGAAGCTGTGGATCATCGACAAGGTTCTCAAGATTAAGAAGCTGAAGAGTGGAAAGATTCGGTATTTGGTTCAGTGGCGCGATTCAGAAAAACCCAGTTGTATTGACGAAAAAGACTTTAGAAAAATATGAAAAGGCAAATATTTCAGGTAATGTCCGGCCCCGATGATGACCCGGCCAACTTTACTGCTGAGCTGCTTCATCCTGTGCTGCTGGATTCTGCTTTGGATTATGAGTTGGCTCTGCTTGGAATCAGTTTTATCAACTGCATCTACATGATCCCTCATCCATTGTCGCTATATTATCAGCTTGAGGGTTCAATGCAATGTGCTGAAATTCCAGCTGGGCGCTACAATGACTTGAATGAGCTGATTGATTCAGTAAATGCCCTACTGATTTTAAAAGATTTTGATGAGTCTGGAATTGGCGAAACACCTATAAATGTGCATCTAATTAAATTTACCTTTGATTCAGTTAGCCATTATGTATACTATCAAATGGCTGGGATCTGTGATAGATTTATCTTTCCAGAAAACAGCCAGCTGGGGAAAATCTTTGGTGCTGCGCAGACAACCTATAGCGAGCAGGCAGGATGCTTTGAACGACCTGGCATGAACCCGGCCTGGAATATGGATTTGCTGCTTGTTGAGTGCAATCAGCTTAGCCCGCGCTGTATTGGAAATCAATTTACTCCAGCACTGCAGACTTTGAATATTGGTGGTCTTTTGCAGGGTCACCGGTCGGAACTCATCTATAAGAATAAGCTGTTCTTCCCAATAGCAGCAAACCACCGCTTAACACACATGCAAATACGGCTACGACCCATCAACTGCATCGAATCCATCCGATTACTCTTTGGACCCACAGTCTTGACTTTTGAGCTGCGTGAGTCATGGACATTCGACAAGTGACCGAGTTTTATCGAGGCAGTTGCTTCAAACTTCCTCATGGGCACGGATATCCCACATCGCTGCTATCTCGATTGCCCCCTGAGGCTCATGAAAATGCAGTTCTTCTTTCCCGCATACCACCTCCACCACAGCAAAAACATAAGAAGACACCAAAAATCAAACCAAAGAAGAGCAAGCCAGTGCCCACAAAAAAGCGCAAGATACCGTTAAAAACAGTCAACCGAGTGCTCGATTCACTCTCATAATGTATCGGACAAATCCACGGCTCAATCTGTTTGAGCCAATGACGCATGAAATTGGAGTGGATAGGTCTCACTTCATGGACTTTCATCCCATCGGCGGTCTCACGACTCCTGATGCACCGATTGAATTCGACTGCCACGCCTCCTCCGAGGACTACACCGATCTGCACGCCACAGTGCTGCAAGTCACTTGCCGGGTAACTCGTGTGATAAACAATGCAGAGCTGACTAATGAAGATGATGCCCATGTCGGACTATCGAATCTCCCACTTGCCAGTCTGTTTCGTGATGTCACTGTAAAACTCAACCAGCGGTTTGTGAGTGGTGGGGACCAGCTGTACCCATATCGAGCAATGCTGACCAGCAGCAATGCCAAACAGCTTCAAGAACTTGCGGCCGCAGGTTATTATCCAGACACCGCTGGAGAGAGTGACACCATTGGGGAGCAAAATCATGGATTCACAAATCGTGCAAGATTGCATGAGGCTTCTGCTGTTGTGCAATATGCCGGCCCGCTGTTTTCAGACATTTTCTCAATCCGGCAGTATCTGCTAAACCAAATCAGCCTGCGGGTCAAATTGACCCGGCATTGCAGCGCTTTTTCGTTGATAATACCCAATAATGGAGTTCAATACCGTGTTGAAGTCGACAATGCTATTCTGCTTTTGAGGCGTGTCCGAGTAAACCCAACAGTGGCTCTCGCACATGAACAGGGGCTCTCACAACGTAATGCTCTCTACCACTTTGATAGAAGAGAGCTACAGACATTCACATTTTCCGTTGGGACAAGAAACAAGAGTCTCGATTCAATCACGCATGGTCAGCTGCCAAAATTTGTGCTCCTTGGAATGGTCAGCCAGACAGCTTTCAATGGATCTCTGCACCACAACCCGTTTTGGTTCCAAGCATTTGGGTTGAATAGTTTAAGCCTGTTTGTCAATGGAGAGCCAATTACGGGGCAGCCCATAGAACCACAGCAGCAGCACTCGTCCGAGTTTTTGCAGTTTGCCCGCAGTCTCTGTGGAAATTATTGCCTGAGCTTTGATAAATTTCGAAATAGCGCCTAATCTGCTTGCGTTTGACCTTAGTCCAAGTGGCGATGAAGTAGGCAGCTGGTTTGGTCATAGGCAGGGCCAACTACGACTGGATATTCGCTTTTCCAACGCTCTGGCACAGCCAGTAACACTCATCTGCTTGTGCGTGTATGATTCATGCATGGAAATCACTAAAGAGAGGGATATGCTGATATTCACGCAGAGCATGAATTCCGAAGAGTTGGAAGCATTCATTTCTCGCTGCCCACAGCTGTGCGTGATGCCTATTGCGGAATTTTTACAGTTGGAACAGTGACACCATTTTTCGATTCAACCTGTCTACCCTCCTGCTTCATTTTGTATGAGCCATGGAATGATGAGTGCGGTCACTGGATTGCTGGAGTAGTAACCTGTAAAGTGCATTGTGAAATTTTCAACTCTTTGGGAGGCTTGAGTAAAAATATGAAGAGCTGGTTAAATAAAACTAAACCAACTCGGATGGTGCTATAATGGAATACGGGCCCTGTTCAGCCCAGTTCGTCAACTCTTTGCGGGTGGTATTGCATTTTTTACTTGATCCATCGACTGCATAAGAGAATATCTTATAATGCCTTGTTCATCAAGGCCTTGCATCCGGCAGCTGTGGCTCAAAACGATGCAATCATACTCAGACTCAAAAATCAGTTGCAAGGTGTTTGATTCCAGACTGCGGATGGGCAGCTGCATGATGGTTTCGGGCCCTTCTCGAGCGGTAAAATCAACATTCTGTTTGCGGCTGCTGTCCCAACGACTGCTTCTGTTCGACCAACCTCCCAAGCGGATGATTTGGTATCATGGATGCCGGCAGCCGGAACTCCACGCGACTCTGCGGCGGCTAGGCGTGCAAGTATGTGAAAGATTGTCGAATTTGGATCTGCAGCCCCATGAACTGATTGTGATTGACGATTTACTGGGATGAAGCAGCTGCAAGTCGAGAGCTACGACATCTGTTAACCCGTGAGGCCCAACACAAGCCCTGCTTTGTCATTCTCATCACGCAAAATCTATTTTTCAAAGGCAGAGAGTGGCGCACAATTAGCATAAATTGCACCTACATTGTGTTGTTCAACAACCCCAGAGACACCTCTGCGGTCCAAGCTTTAAGTCAGCAATGTTTTCCTAAACGGCGCACTCTGCTAGTAGAACTGATGGATCGATTGGTGCGAGATGGAGATCAGCGCTATCTGCTGCTTGATTTTCACCCCGCTTCACCCCATGAACTGCACCTGAGAGCCAATTTTCTCCCCGATGAGGCCCCGCAGCGAGTTTATCTATAAGAATGGCTCAGTCTCTGCACTGAGTTAAACATGGATAAACACATTGCACTAATAACTGTCTTTTGTGAGGGCACTATATCCTTGCGTCGCTGCATACTTACCTATGCAAATAAAAGCACTATTTGCTTTTTGGTCGAGTGTTTTATCAACTTACTAGCAGGAAAAGTTTGCTGTGAAGATAGCTTGAAGCGGAGACTCAGGCGATATCGAATACTCTCCGGCTTGTTGCACAAAGCAAAAGTGTGAAAGAGGCTCGGCGCAATCTCTCACATCCGCATATCCTTCGTTGTCTTCCTCTGATTCTCACCTGTATAAAAAACATGTACAAGGAAATGATACTGGTGCCCCGGTTGGAGTGTGAGGCACTTGTGAATCAGAGGGGCATGGAGACAGTCTGTGAACCCGAGCTAGAGGCGGAAAAACAGTTGCGCAAGATTAGAGACGAGCGTTGTGTGCAGCAGCTGCAGGCAAGTGCGACCCAAGAACAGTCTCCAATTCACAAAGAACCGCAGTGGAAGGAGGTTTTATATCTGACGGTGAATCAGAAATGGAATCATCGTCTGCAGGCATTGATTAGCTTCATAACCGTAAAGTGCAAGTCCATTAGCATAGATGATACATATGAAGTTTCTGTCAATGGTAAACCGTTGTACAACTCAAATATCGTGGACCTGCTGCATTTCATAGTTAAAGATACGTACTCTAAGTACCTTCAGCCACCGAATGGGATTAATGAGTTCGTTACGTGTCTCTGTCTGCAGTTGGTCTGAACACTACAAAATTGCTGGAAAAGCCTCGGGAAGAAAATTCCAGTCCTAAAAAAGCTCAACTGCAAGACTATAAGAAGACTCAGTCTCAGAAAGGATACGGCAAGTGGATCAAGTGGCCAAGATGATTGTCATTGATTTTGAAGGATTTCCGCACCTCTACAAAACAGAGGACTTTGTGATTAAGGAAATTGCATGGGTTGAGTTTGCATGCGGTCAAACGACGGCTCATTACTATTGCTACCGACCGCCGCACAGCTTTGAGCTCTTTGATCGAGGACAGCGACGAACCTGCTACTGGCTCACCAATAAGCGGCACGGTCTAGACTGGGACAGGAGTGGGTTCCGACCCTACTCTTGTCTCTGGAGAGATATCTCTCACTTGCAAGGGCCGATATTCAGCAAAGGGGGTGTCAAGTGCCAGTTCCTATCGCGTCTGCTGCCACAGCCTGTCTACGACCTAGCACACCTAGCCTTTCCGAGTGCCTCAAAGTACGTGCTGCCCTGCGCCCTGGCCAAGGTGGCGCTGTACGCTGATTGGCTGCGGCCTCGCGGCTACGGGTCTATAAAAGTAGCGATCTGCAGCAGGCACTGGCATTTCTCTCGATTGTCTAAAGATGGTCGCAACAATTCGCGTGACAAACATCGTGACAGGAGCCGATCTGGCGACCCGGGTGGTCTGCCTCAACTAGCGAATTTCCTGACTCTTCATCTGCCTCAGTATCACACAATCCGCCATCGCCTGGTTCATCCTCGAACACTGGCAGTAGTAATGAAGAGCGGGCAGCATCGAGTAACCGCGCTGGTGTATCCGACCGGACAAGTGTCTGTCTGTGGAGCCAAAAGCATGGAGAAAGCTCTCGCAGAGGCGGAGAAGATTGTGAGGCTGTGTGCGGACTTCTTGCGATTGACCAATCTGCCCCAGATTCGCATCAAGACTATTACCTCTGTGACGGCCTTTCCCGCGGGTCGGCATCCACTCCGGTTGGGGGAAGTCAAGTCTAAATGGCCGCATCGGGGCACGTATAAGCCGGAAATGTTTAACGGACTTGTGCTCGAGTTTAATGCCTCTGTAAAGTTGATTTTGTTTCATTCATATCGCTGTATAATAGCTGGTGCTCGCAGCGTGGTTGAGGCTCAGACTGCAGCTGATGCCCTCTCCCGCATTTTGCTACCAGACCAAGCATCCGAACCTACTTTGCTGGACTCTGACTGAGCTCCTCAACGGCATAACAGTAGTAGTGAGATCTGCCTATGCACCTAGTAATACTAATAATATTTTGCTGTAAATTTAATTCTGTATTTTTCGTGTACAAAAGATAAGAAAAAATAAACGCGAATGCGACTATATAGTGTCTGTGCAACAATGCTTACGAAAATGAAATGTTTTTTTTTGTTTATTTTATTGGCAATATTATGGCCAGTATTGACAAAGCAATGTATACAACATGCATAATCAGTACTATGGTTAAAAACTATATTAAAAAGTTAATTGACGAAATGACCAGTTGTCGCTTCATGCATTGCGCGTCGCTTCATGGGTGGCTGGTGGCATGGAGGCTGTTGGTTCTTCTCAGCTGTTGGTGGCTCTTTTTCTGCTAGCTCCAGAGTTTCGGATGGAAATCTCTTTCTAAATTCAGCCTGAACTGCTTGGAAGGCCCCCCAGTGGTCGTCCCACTCTGCCGGCTGCCTGTCAGGTACTTGCATCAGTTGGTCGAGTGTAAGCCTTGCTGCCCATGCTGCACACTCTTCAGGCTCCGTAGGGTGGTATCCTATCCACCATGGATCGCCGATCGGTGGCTCGACCGGAGGCTCTCGCTTGTCATTTTGTCTAGGACCCATTGCTTTTGAGCCCAGACTTCGCGCCAAAGTGTAGTAGGAAGCGGTAAGGCACCGGCGGTTAGGTGCACCGGCGGTCCGAGTACAGTTGGAAGGCGCCAGAGTGTGATTACACCATTTTGCACAACCACTTGTCTGTTGCCACCCAGAAGGCATTGCGCATCGATACACTTTCTTGCAAACTCTTCCAGTCGTTCCTTCAGGCTGCCCAAGTGGCAAAACTGATGGACGGTGAGCTCCATGCCAGGCAGACTTGGTCGATACTCTTCACCAAATTTGTACCACTTTCTGATGCTAATGCACTTCGAGTGCGACTTGACGCCGATTCGAAATCTGTTCGATAATTTCTTGAACTCCATTTTGGTCACTGTCAAAAACTGTGAGCCTTCCTTCCGGCCGCGCGCGAGATTATATACGACGGGAGTTGGTAAGTAACACCAGCTCCCGCTACATAGCAATAACCAATCCGAACCCCGAATCCAACCCCACACAACAGCCCTTTCGCAGGAACCCTCGGCAAATCAGGAGCCCTTCCGGGGACCACTCAGCCATTTAAAAACAGCTCCCGTTCCATAGCAATAACCAATCCGAACCCCGAATCCAACCCCACACAGCAGCCCTCGCGCAGGAACTCAGGCCTTAACAAAGTCTCAGCCATCAACGTAACAGGAGGTGGAGGGACCTTCTTGCGGTCCTCTGGCCGCCAAGAAGTAGCGTTCTAGGTCTAACGACCTCACGCTGTACCCGCCACAGCAAGGAATGAGGGTTTGCCTTGGCTAGCTTTAAAGACGGTAAGTGAGACAGGTAATAATATTTGGGTTTAGGAATTAGGAGGGGGGCATTGGTTTTGGATAGGGTACTGGATAGAAGGACCTTGCTATATGGGATGGGGTGTAGGATAGGAGGGGGCCTTGGTATGGGGTGCAGGATAGAAGGACCTTCCTATTTGGGATGGGGTGTAGGATAGGAGGGGGCTTTGGTATGGGATGCACGGGGTGCAGGACAGGAGGGGGCCCGGTTTGGGGTCGCGGGTGGGTGCGTGGTGGTGGTGGGTTTGGGGTCGGGATGGGCGTCTTCGGGGGCCCTCTCCCCTCATTGGCCGGGTGCCCCGGCCAATCCGGTGCGATGGCGGTGGAGGGGACCACTTTCCTAATACTGCCATAGCCATAGCCTAGCCCTACCCTAGCCCCAGCTCAGCTCTAGCTTGAGCTCAAGCCCCAGCCAAGCCCCAGCTAAAGCTCTAGCCACACCACAGCCCCAGTGGCCAGCTCCAGCTTAAGCTCAAGCATTAGCCCAGCCAAGCCCAGCCTATCCTACCCTTTCCCAGCCCCTACGCTAGCCCTAACCCTAGCCCCAGCCCTAGCTCCTGCCCTAGCCCTAGGCCCAGCCCCTGCCTGGGACGCTTTCATTAGGCTAAAATTTCACTTCGCCGAAAAGCATTCTCTTTCACTAGGTCGAAACTTCACTTTGCCAAAATGACTAGTGCGCTCCTTCATAAGGCTGAAACTTCACTAGGCCAAAACTTCACTAGGCCAAAACTTCACTAGGCCAAAACTTCACTAGGCCAAAACTTCACATTGCCGAAAAATCATTTTAGCAGCATTCTTACTATGGTCAAAAGTATATGTGAACTTAAGCCTCTAAAATAGATAGGTAGATAGATAGATTAGATAGATAGATTTTGCCAATTTACAGTTTTACATTTATGCTACTGTGAAATCGGCTGCTGGTCTGGATCGTACATGTTGACTTAATTAAGTTAATTAAATTAATTTTGTTAGTTTTGGCTTAGTAAAAGAGGCTGCAAAAATGCTTTTTTGGCAATGTGAAGTTTCGGCCTTATGAAGGAGTGTGCTAGTCATTTTGGCAAAGTGAAGTGTTATTTGTTTGGAGGCGAAAGAGGCGAAAGGATTAATACACACCGGTTTTGCTGTGACCTTATAAGCACTGCATCCACATTAATTATAATTTTTTTCCTAGTATATTTTAATCTTAGTAACTCGCGCTTGCAAATATGCTGTACGTATTGCCATAAACAAAAGTTAGTCAGCCGTTGACGGCTCTTTAGAATTGAAATAAAAGTTCATCTTCAACCCCAACACTCCTTCCCATTAGCTAGAGTCTCCAGGTTGATCGTAGGTCAGTCTGTCCAGAGCCTTTCTTGGGTGGCTGCTTCTCCAAAGTCTGGTTACCTCAGATTTGCCTGAATCTGGAGTGATGTTTTTCTGAGGTCCCTCAGGTGAGAACCTTGGCTTGGTCTGCTCTTGGTGGTAACGCCCAACTTTGCCTTCATCCAATTAGATGTCCACAATGGTCTTGCCTTCTTGGCCAATGACTTCTCCGGCCTTCCATTTAGCAATTTTATCTTGATAGGTGCACCCATATCGGCAGTTTAGGTTTTTTAGCATTTTATTAATATTATACATATTAAAATTTATTAGTAATTATTTTAATTTAGAGTATGCTTATATAGTTAAAATAAAAGCCTAAATACAGTATGTTAATGTTAATCTATCCATGTGTAGGCCCCATAAGATTTTTTGATGATTGAATATAATGAGTTTTTTTTTCTTTGTTGTGTTCTATTATATATATTTATATACAAATATACAATTTTAATTTTTTTCAGCTCAAAAATGAGTCCAAGAATTATATATCATGTATCTAAAAAATGGTTAAAGATTTGTTAAAGCATATGCCTATATTGTTGCAACAGCTATGCCATGAGTTGCTTGATAGTGCTCTGATAGCAGGAAACCAAGCTGTCAATCTACTCAATGCCAGTCAATGGTGCTCTGGTGGCAAGCAACCCAGTCATTGCTCTGCTCAACAGTGCTCTGCCAGCAGGCGATCCAGCTTTCCGTCTGCTTGACCTTAGCAGTGCTCTGGTGGCAGGCAACTCAGTTATCAGTCAGCTTATGGTGCTCTAGCAGCAGGTGACCTGGCTGTATTAATGGGCTTATAGGCAGAACTGCATTTTATAGGTAATCGCTGATGTTTCCTACTGTTGCTTGTTTACTACGAGCTATGTTTAAATTATTTAAAATGTGCAAATACAGAGTCAAAATATTTTAAAATGTTTAAGCTCATGTTTTCGTTGCCTAGCTGATGTGGCGCAGAAAAAACTTCACCACCAAAAGTTCATATTCGGTAATTTAGTCATGTTTGTATCTTTTTTACATTTAGTGAAACAACAGCGAATTGCTAGCGAAATTTCGACGAAACACCAGCGAAATGACAGCGAAACGCCGGCGAATAGATGGCGCTGGCGAGTCACTGATAAATACTAGCGAGTTTTTTCCGAGTGGGGCGCGCGCCTGGGCCGAAGACCGCCGGCAGGAAGAAGCATCGAAGGAGCGAGCAACCCCGCAGAGCGTGGCAACCGTGGACAACTGCTTCCCAGTCAGGCACTGCTTACTCTCTATATACGCTCGTACTACGCTACCGTAATAACTTTTGTTTCTTTTTTAAAAAAAAATATCAATTTTTGTTTGTTTTGCAATAATTTTCGGTAGTGTTTTTCTCCGACACCGAGTATTAAGCAATATAGGGGTTGTAAATAAGCTGTACTCATCCTGTCCTGTGCTCCTGCATCCGCAGATGGAATGCTCAGCCATACGATATCAGGTGATCGCGTCGAGTTGAAAATCGTAGATGACTCCGAGGTCAAGGGAACCACTTGTAAGCTCATCATTCATTGATTCGTATCCTGTTCTTTGGCTATCTAATCCTTCGGTGTTCTATAGAGGGTTTACATCCGAGACCGCTTCTGGCTGTATACAAAGAAGATTTTAGCAAGTTGCGTGAAAATCTCTCTAGACTCCGAGTTAACTCAACTTGGGGCTGAGGCGAGCGTTTATTTATTATGTTGAATCAATCTCGTCCCCCTGCCGCTGTAGGGGTGGATTACTCGTGGTTAGCAACGGCAGGGGTTTATAACAACACTTGGGGAGCACATTTTCCGGTTCTAAACACTGAACTAGCGAGTAGCTACGGTACGGAGCGAGATTAGACTATTCGGGCTAGGTTGTTCAGCCTTGGTTGCGTTAGAGCGATTCGGGAAGGTCTGAACTAGTCTTTTTACTGTATTCTTGTACGCATCGGGTCGCTCGTCCACCCGTTGGTTGCCACGCCCCGTGGGGTTGGTCGCTAGACTCGGGTGCGCCAGATGCTCCTCCCCACCGGCGGTTTTCACTATTTATGTACATTATTTGTGTAATTTGTGTGAGCTAAGAAAAAACTGAAGTTCTGTTTTGGTTATTGCACGTACTTCTTGCATCAACACAATCAAAATTCCAATGCTACTCGTACGGCCAGCTGCATGGCCAGTCGGCTTCTACTTCGGCCTTTCTATTGTCCTATGCCACACTCTTACATACCCCTCCTCTATTGTGCGTAATTGTGTATGTTCTCGCAGATTAAAAGAATACCACTTGCATTTAGTTCTAGCTTCTACTCCATTCTCTTTTAAATCATTAAACTTTACCAAACAATTTTTTTTGTCAAAATTCATTTACTAGCGACGGAAAAAACCCTTTCGTGAAGTGAAAAATGCTGTAAAGAGTCGAAGATCTGTTGTAGGGCCGGTAGGTTTAAAAAATATTTCTTAGAGTAGCAGGAAGAATTCTACTTCCAATGTTTTTTACTTGAATGTACTTCAATGACACCCTGGTAGCGTTTTAGTGCCCGAGCGGTAGGACACTATTCCTAATCTAAATCCAGTCTGAAGGGGCTTTTGCGGCAGTTTAAAGTTGCCTGGAACAACGAACGGGACGCACAACGGGTCTCTATTGCCTAAGGGGGATCAGTGGGGAGTGAAAGAATGCTGTTAATGGACAAGACGTCCTTTTGGGGAGCAGTACGCCTGGTAGACAGTTAGTCTGGCGAAGGGGCAGAATGGCCTGGTAGACAGTAAGTCTAGGGGATAGAAAGAACGCCGCCTGTACTGGGGCAACACGCCGTTGGGGAGGAAAGAGAGGCAGGCAGTACGCCCCTATTGAACAGCACGTTTCCTAGAGAGAGAGAGAGAGAGAGAGAGAGAGAGAGAGAGAGAGAGAGAGAGAGAGAGAGAGAGAGAGAGAGAGAGAGAGAGAGAGAGAGAGAGAGAGAGAGAGAGAGAGAGAGAGAGAGAGAGAGAGAGAGAGAGAGAGAGAGAGAGAGAGAGGGAGAGAGAGAGAGAGGAGAGAGAGAGAGAGAGGGGGGCAATTTCACAGGGCGCGTTTCAGGGCCTGGGCGCGAAGTTAAGTCGCACCGCGGCAGTGTCCAGGGCGCCGGAATCAGCCAGTAGTCAGACGACGAAACGCTGAGTGCGCGCCTGTCCCCGACGGTAGGGTGCCTGCAGTGCGACTCGGCGTAGATAATATGGTCTGCCAGCTCCTGCTCGTCCTGGTGCTTGACTGGGTGCTGCGGACTGCTCTCCCTTCTAACGACGACGGCTTCCTGCTGCAGCGATGCGTGGGTCGACGCCGACTGGTGATGCGGCTCAGCGTGCTTGGCTACGCCGATGATCTCGCCCTGTTGTCCTCGACCATCTGGTGAGCCCAGCACCAGCTGGATCGGCTGGTTAGCGCTGCGGCAAGTGGCGGCCTGGTGGTCAACACACAGAAGACCGTCGTGCTCTGCGTGCCGGACGATGTCGAGGCTGCTATTTTCTGCCAAGGCGCTGACGGACAGGTAACGAGGTTTCCGTCTTGACGAGCAGTTCGTCTACCTCGGTGGTCTGGTGCCTGAAATTCGCGAGGATCTGCGACGTCGCCATGGACTTGCCTGGGCTGACTTCCGTTCCGTGAGGCCTGTCCTATAGTCCGAGGCCCTGCCGGAACACCAGAGAGCGGCGTTGTTCCAGGCGGTGATCGGGACCGTTCTGTTGTACAACGCCGAGACCTGGACGCTGACGGAATCGCTCGCTCGAGAGGCTAGTTAGCGCGTTAAAGGCCAAAAGTACAATTCCTCGTATTTAGCAATGTAATAGTACATGTAGCTACCCCATAGTCTCGCCACTGTAAGAATCCCCTGCACAAGTCCCCTCTGTACCTGCATGGCCAATGCGATCAAGTCCCAGCAGTGTCCCTTATCATCGGCTATGACATCGAGATTGACAGCAAAAAGACACTAGTTGGCAGGTAAGTTCTAAGCCCCTTCTAGTCGGAAACCCGATTTCGAAAGTCCCGGTTTGGTGTGCCAGGACGCACGGGCTGGTGGCAGCGGGTTAGTTAATCTGCGGATTAGCTGATCTCTACCTTCAAAATTCTCCTGCTTGTCTCTCGCTGTCCCTCTCTTAGCTATAGGACCTAGACTGCTCGTCACAGATCAAGCTACCATGGAGCTGACCATCTGACAGGAGTGGGGGCTAGGACTCTAATTGATTCATTTCTGAGACCTGAGGCCCGAAGGCCTTCTCAAGGGGGCCAAAAAGGCCGAAACCCATGAAATTGTCGTGCTCTTTCGTACTGATAGTAGTCTGAGTACTCCAATTCAATCTGAACTGTGAAGTGATTTAAGGAGAACGTTAAATCTGACAGTTATTTTTATCGGTTTTATTTCTTCGTTTGCCGATGGCTCAGATGAGTAGCTAAGCTAGTAGGCGCCGGTCACAGTGGACCAATGGCAAGTCAGTTCTCAGTCGATCAATCTATCGAATTAGTAAGCGAAATTGCCAATAGTGCAGAATCGGCGCTAGAGATGTAGGGCCCGTTATATAAAGCCATTGTAAGATAAGATCGTTCTTAGCTCATATCTCCGCAGTGTAAAAGTTCCGACGTACGATCGAACTTACGCTACGACAGCTTTATAGTACGATCCCGTACTCTGTGCAGTCTAGATTCGCCAAGCGGCTCGGGTAATGAATCATGCGGTCTCTGAAGTTCGAGTTAGCCTATCATTAGCGCTACGAGAGGCTAGTTGGCGCGTTGAAGGCCAAAAGTACAATTCCTCGTATTTAGCAATGTAATACTGTATTACATTTAGCTACCACCAAAGTCTCGCAACTGCAATAATCCCCTGCACAAGTCCCCTCTGTACCTGCATGGCCAATGCGATCAAAAGTCCCAGAAGTGTCCCTTATCATCGGCTATGACATCGAGATTGACAGCAAAAAGACACTAGTTGGCAGGTAAGCCCCTTTCTAGACGGAAGCCCGATTTCGAAAGTCCCGGTTTGGTGAGCCAGGACGCACAGGCTGGTGGCAGCGGGTTAATCTGCGGATTAGCTGATCTCTACCTTCAAAATTCTCCCTGCTTGTCTCTTGCTGTCCCTCTCTTAGCTATAGGACCTAGACTGCTCGCCACAGATCAAACTACCATGGGGCTGCAGACCATCTGACAGGAGTGGGGGCTAGGACTCTAATTGATTTATTTCTGAGACCTGAGGCCCGAAGGCCTCCCCAAGGGGGGCCAAAAAGGCCGAACCCCATAAAAAAAGTCTAAGAGAGAAGTCAAAACTAAAAAAAGGAAACACGTGATCGGGTGGGTTTTTCGGTTTCGAGCTTAGGGAATCCGAGTCGATCTATTCTTCAGATCGAGCTAATTATATCCAGCTCATCCAATGTGACGTCAAGTATAACAAAATAAGTCACCCCGTTAAAAGGAAAGTTTGGCATTCGTTTTATAAAGCCGCGATCAACAAGAATGTTTTTTATTATAGTGCGGCGGCTCCGCTCGAGGCTCGCACCTCTCGTCAGACGGTCTCGCCCTAGGAGCTAGCATTGATCCTCTGGTTTCCATTGATATTTGTTGATCCTTCCCATCATCTGACAGCCGTCCTGCGAATATTTATTTTTTACGTTTTGTACACTACATAATGCTTATGTGAGCAGTCCTACTGGCCCTCCTAGACACTAGACAAGCTGGTAAGGATCCCCTGTCGGAAAAACTCGCCGGTTTTTTTCCGAGAGGGTCGTAGGTCCTTTTATTGTTAGAAGCCGCTTGGAAGCCGAGTCAGAATAAATCACACTGAAAACAGCAACAACAAAATACGTAATCAGCCAGTCAAGCGTGTGACAACGTCACCGGGCTCGAACGTAGGCCGCACTGCCGGCAGTGTCCGGAGCGCCGGCATCAGTCAACAGACAGTTGAAAAAGCGCCGAATGCGGGCCTGCCCCGCGGGTAATTTTCCTGCAGCTTGCGCAACAGGATCTACTGTACCGTTTTCGGGCAGTACGACTTGGCTCCGATAATATAGCTTGCCAGCTGGAGTCGCCGACGGCGCAACAGTTCGCTGGGACAATATCGACGGGCCGGTACGGCGATAGAGTGACTTATTTTTGTCTCGCTTGTAGCCGATCTTGAAGGCGACGCGCAGCAGGCCAGCGTGCGCCACATCCGTATCCGTAAGCGTCCAGGTTTTGGCGTTGTACAACAGGACGCTCTTGATCACCAACTCGAACAACGCCACCCTCTGGCGGTGAGGCAGGACCTCAGACTGCGAGAAAGTCTTCACGGAACTAACGGCGACGTCGAAGATCCTCGCGAACGTCAGGCCCCAAACCGCCAATGTATACGTAGACGAGCTGCCGAAAGCGCGGAAGCCTCGTCAACTGCTCGTCAGCGCCTCGGCAGAAAATAGCAGCCTTAATGCCGTCCGGCACGCAGAGCACGGGGTCTTCTGCGTGTTGACCACCAGGCCGAAACTCGCCGCAACGCACACCTGCCGGTCCAGCTGGCGCTGGGCGCCCTCAAGGGTCGAGGACAGCAGAGTGAGATCGTCAGCGTTGCCAAGCAAGCTGAGCTGCCCACCTCCCCAGTTGGCTCTGCGTCGACCCATGCGTCGCTGCAGCAGGAAGCCGTCGTCGTTAGAAGGGAGAGCACTCCGCAGGACCTAGTCGTCGGCCCAGTCAAGCTCCAGGACAAAAAGGGACAGCGCAATTAAAGCGTATCTTCCTAAAGAACCTCAGAGGATGTCTCAAAGAAATCCGACACGTAGTCCGGTGATAGCACAGCAGCGCTCGAAGTCTTCAGGCAGTGTGTCGAGAGATTTTATTTTAGCCAAATTTGCTCGGTTGTGGAACATTGATACTTAAAACTGCTGAATGATATAACCATTAATCATTAAGCATTAATGAATAAATACCAGATTTGAAGTATTTTTAGATGTTAATTTCGGTTTTAGGGACGTTTAGATCAGTTATAGTTGTAATTATTGTGTTGGGATAGTTGATTTTAGATATAAGAGCGTTGTGTGTCAATAGTTTTTCTGGATGTTTATTTAAGGGGGGATTTTTGGGGGTTGGCTACTTTATCGCCCTTAGATGAGCGGTTGCAAGTATTGCATTGAGTGTTTGGTGTTGGATGTTAAGGCATTATGTATAAATAGATTTTAGCAGATGTTGATTTATTGCTGCACCAGGATTTTTTTGTCCTGAAAATTTGCGGTGGGACTCTGCACCAGAACTTCCCTCATGACAACTACTAGGGCGAGAGCACCTTCAGTTTTAGAAATAACGAGTGGAACTCCTCCGTTGGAGGAGAAAGGGGATGGAACTCCCATCGCCAGAATTCCATTCCGTGTATTTATCAGCTGAAATCCCATGTCTTGAATCTCATTTTCCAAATCGTCTCCGAATCCTTTACAAAAATTTACAAGTACCATATCCTGTTTTACCTTTTTGCAGAAACTGACTGCCATTGTCCAGACTTCAGACCCAGCCTCTCCTGTCTGCTGTCTACTCTTTGCTCTCTCATATCTAGTCTCTCATCTCTCCTCTCTGCGCTCTCATCTTTATTCTATTCTTTCTCCTCATACTTTCTCCTCTCTACTCTCTTATCTCTCTCATCTCTCTGATCTTTCATCTCTCCTCTCTCCTCTCTCCTCTCGCTTCTCTCTCCTTTCATGTCTACTATATTATTTATTTTCTTCTCTCTCTTCTTTCGTTTCTACTCTCTCCTCTCTCCTCTCTCTCTTTCATTTCATCTGTACTCTTTTATCCCTCCTCTCATCTCCCCTCTCATATCCTCTCTCCTGCTCTCTCGTCGCACACACAGACAAACATCGCGTCAGTTTTAGTAGATTTAAGAAGAAAAGATGAGAAACCGGGGTCTGTGAAATATACCCGAAGTCAATGCTACCATTATGCCCTCACACTCAGTGCCCACCTGCCCCCCCCCCCGCAAAATCCACAGGTCTCCTTTCTCTCCACATATTTTTCTTCCACACCCAACCAGCCCTTCCATTGTAAATTCCTAACTCCCGGTCGTACTACTGTGATGCAATTGTGGATGAGCCACATCTTTTTGCTCGCGAGTGACAATAAGAAGTGGCCCATCCTCTTGTGTCACACTACTGCTACTCAGGCAGCTTCAACTTCTCTACGCATCCGACCGAGACGCTGCCCCACATGGGCGGCTGTGTGGAGGCCGCAGATGAATGACTAAAGAAAACTCTGCAGAAACCAACTGCGTCTCCGCCATCCAAGACGGTTTCAGCGCCTTTGAATGCAGCCTATCTGACTTGAATGAGCTGCAGTCGGCTGCAAGGCCATCCCCACTGCCTCTGAGAGAGGCAACGCTTGTTAAAAGCTTTAGCTGCCTGGTTGCCATGGCGACCGCAGCTGTAGTTTGTTTCTGACGACTTGGGCTTTTATATTGGCCTGCAGCGCCCGTCTGCCTACTGTGACTGCGGACTGAATTTTTCTAATTCTGAGAGATCACGGCATAATTTGCTTAGCTGGTGAGTCTTTTGAGCACGAGGCATGAGCTGGGCCTCCGCCTTCTACATCCACCCTCTACATCCCTCCGTCTCCCACCACAATATCATTCACCTGGATATCCGCAGTGGGGTGACAGCTTTTACTCACTACTCCACATTTCAGATAAAATGCAGCTCCAACCCGCTCGTCAAGTCGCTCTGCTGCTGCTGCTGCTGCTCGCTGCAGTCCCGCGTCACGTGACCGAAGCTGCTTCCTCTTCTTCCGGACGACGGTGGTGGCCGAGTCTTAAGAGCCTTTCCGACTACGAGGTTGTGAGGTCACACTCAGCTCAGAATGAGGTCGACTGCATTTTCGCTGCCAGCAGCGACTCCGCTTTGCAGCTGGTGGCGTTCAACGCCAGCTCCGGCCTGTGTGCTCAGTTCAGATGCCGCCTGGGCCTGAGCCACTGCAGGAAGTGCCGAAATGCGAACAAGGGAGCTCAGCGAGTGTGGGTGAGTCACTCAGTTAGATGTGTCAGCATCACAGCCACGCTTTTACGCAGAGTAGAAAAACTGAAACACCTGTTGTGTCACCTTGCAGACAGCCGGCAGTGACTGCTGGACCACCGTGCAGCACAGGGTGTCCGGCTCAGTGGACTTTTACCGCAACTGGACTCAGTACCAGAGCGAGTTCGGCGAGGGACCCGACGGAAACTACTGGATCGGTGATTGCATCCCAGATCTGCTCCATTCGCTTCCTTTTCCAACTCGGACTTCAATGACAAACACCGCCATGACGTCCGCATCTTCCCAGGCCTGAACTCTCTTCACGCTCTCACTGCTTCTGGTCCTCGGAAGCTGAGGATCCTGATGAAGGCGTGGAACGACTCTGAGCACTGGGCTGAGTACTCCAGCTTCTCCGTGGGTCCCGAGTCGGACAACTACCGGCTGAGCGTGTCCGGCTTCTCCGGCAGCGGCGGCATCGGCGACAGCCTCGCTCCCAGGAGCAACGGCGCGCAGTTCAGCACGAAGGACGCCGAGCACGACACCCATCCTAGTAACTGCGCAACAATGTTTAAAGGAGCCTGGTGGTTCAGCAACTGTTTCGCCACCCACCCGAACGGAAAGTACAGAGACGCATCTGTTGCCATCGGAGGACCTTATGCACAGGGAGTCATTTGGAAGCTACCCTTTTTTCTCTACTACTCGCTGAAGGAGATCGAGATGCTGCTTCTGTAGCAAAACTCGCATGACGGCACAGAATATTTGTGCAGCTGCAACTGGCCAAATCGAGCGCTCAGGATATTTTGAAGCAACTTTGACAATCTCAAAAAATTTGTCCAAACAGATTTTCGTCCAAATACGCTCGTATTTTGTTCCCCCGCGAAGAAATCCTACTGAATAATAAAGTGGAAATACACTGCTAATAAAAATACACGTGACAAAATCCCCTCTGCATTCAAAGTTGATTGGACTCCGACTTATTACCTTTCTGAAAACTTCTGCACACAATGACCTCCAAAAGTTTAGGAAAAAATTGAGCAACTCCAACACTTTGCACGGTTCCTTCTCTCGGATGTGCTCTCGCAGTCATCATGAGCAGTTGGCACCCTTTAGCACCACCATCAGTTCATTCAAAACGCTTAAATGTGACGCATTATTGTTTGGCCTAATGAAAAAATCTATAATTTGTTTTAGTTGTATCCTAACTGAATGAAAAACATAGCGAATATTGGTTAGAAACAAAGTCAACGTATCAAATTTTAATTTTAAAGATTCAATTTAATTAAATTTTAACTTTAAACGGGAAAGAATCACACAAATTTGGTTGCCTGCTCCCGAGCACACCGTGCACCCGCCCTCTCTCCCCAAACACCCACCCTCGACGTCCATTCCCAATCCCAACTTTGCCTTACTAAAAATAACAGCTTTAACTACCTTCCGAGCGATCGATTCCTTCCACTCGCTTGAAGCCCCTATATTGTCTAGTCTCTTAAGCATTTCTTTGTCCCAACGATTCTTCTCCTCAGGAAAATCTCTATATTTAACATCGTGCCACATGCACACAGAGTCTAGCTCGTTCACAGGCTCATGCCCAGGATTTGGATTATCGTTTGTATCTAACTGAATTTCAAGTGGATTCAAAGGCCCGCAATATTTGTATCCGGGAATTGTCCAGCCTTTGTTTGGATGAGGAAGCTTTTGTATCAGTCCATGTGAATCTAACTTACCACCAGAGCGTTGCATTATTTTATTTTAAATTTTCTTTTTATAAAAATGACAGATCAGAAACTTAAAAAACTCTACTACAGCGACAAAGGATTCTTTGTAGGAAAAAATGCAGTCACCAAACTCGCAGAACTAAGTACCAGTAAAATTTGAAAGGCCCCATTTCAGTATTTATAAACCTAATGAGGCGCACCAAGCAGATCTTCTGTTTCTCCCCAATGACTCGGGCTACAAGTATGCTCTTACAATTACAGACGTTGCCTCCAGATATAAGGAAGCGAGACCGCTTAAGACGAAAAAGTCAGAAGCAGTTGCAGCCGCCCTCCAAGATATTTATAAAAACTCACCCCTAAGTTACCCTAAAATCTTTATGACGGACCCGGGTAAAGAATTCATGGGTGCAGTGAAATCACTTCTACATACGCATGACACAAAAATTCGCTATGGAAGAACTGAGCTACACAGAGACCAGGCTTTTGTGGAAAGATTCAATCTAACTCTAGCCAAGAGGCTATTCACTAAGCAGACAGCTGAAGAGCTGAAACTAAAAAGTGGTCAGTACTATTCAAAATGGACAGACCGGCTCCCCACTGTTATAGAGCAACTGAACAATGAAGTCACGCGCATGACTGGATTGAAACCATCCCATGCAATTAAACAAGACACTGTCGAACTTAAGTCATTTCATAGAACAGACACCTCGAACTACCCTAAGCTTCCAGGAGTTGAATCACCATACATACTGACAAACTCTGAGTTTCTACGCTTTTTATATCTACCTGGAGAGCTAGAGAAGGACACCAAAAGAAGAGCTACAGATCCATACTTCAGCCTTGATGTACATAAAATAGACAGACATTTTACCTCCGACTCCGGTGACTATTACTTTTTATCTCAGGCTTTTAACCCTAAATCCCCCACGCGGTCATTCACTAGAGCTGAACTCCTAGTGATACCAGCTGACACAGAAATTAATTAAAATATTAAAATAAAAAATGACAAAGATTGAAACCAGAACCATCAATAAACTCAATAAAATCATTGAATCAAAGAAACCAGGTATTATATCAATTAAAGGTGTCAAAGTAAAAATCGATCCCACGCAGCAAATACTTCAGTGTAATGAGCAAAGACACAGCATCACAGATGAAAAGTCAGGAGGAATCCTACCATTAGCAGCTCTTATCCCGATTATTGCAGGCGCTGTAAGTGCCGCAGGTGGTGTAGCTGGAGGTGTAGCAACTGCTGTTAAAGCTGGGAATGATAGAGCTCACCAGCTAGAATTGCAAAAGATTGCAAGAGACAAAGGTATAACAATTAAGGCAGGAGATGGTTGCCCTGATTTTGATGATTGTGATGATTGTGAGCATGAAAATTCTGTAAGCAAGTCTGACATTGTCAAAGCAATCATGACACTGCACAATGCTGGGTTTACAATAATGCGCATGTGATGAGGTTTAAAACCCCACTTTATCCAGCTTCATAAACCTAACGCTACTTATAGGATGTAGAAACAGTTCAACTTTTCTATCAGGGTGGTCACCCTCAAAATTTTTTTATGTTAGAGAAAAAAATGCCAAAAGCTAATCCAGCAAAAGATTTAGTCAACAAATATTTTTCAAAAGGCGTCTCATTTCAAGACAAAAGTAATTTACTAAGAGAAGCATGCAAACAAAGGTTCAACACCGACCCCGGTCACCTGGGAAGCTATGAAAAACAGTTGGAAATCATCAACCAATTAAAATCCAACCAGTATGCGCCTATAAAAAATCCTGCAAAGGAACACCAAGAGAGGAGTCGCAACTTAATTAACAAATACGAAACTCTCACTGGTGAAAAAGCAAAGTACCCACAAAATAAGCAGGAACAAGAGAAATTAGAGCAATTAATCCATTTAAAAGAGTCGGAGCTTGCCATTGAAGAGATTAATTTTGCACAGAGGAAGTTTACAGAACATTACATAGAGTACACAATCCCAATTAAGGATACCACCGCAAACATCTACGACTATAAAGACAGCATCCAATCAGTTGTTGATCACACACTCAAATCACGCAAGACCTTTAAACTACAGATATCATTCAAGATTGCATTTTATATGCCTGCAAAACCCACTGAGCATCTCGAGTATTACATGACAACAAAGGCAAGCCATTCACCCCTACAGACACACTGGATCCTTTCCTTCAAGATGTCAATAAGAAAATTGAAGCGTTTACATCCAGAGGTTCCGGATGGGTCGTAGGAGGGATTCAAAGAGCGACTGTCATGGTCATGAAATATGACCCACTTAAAGCCTCCTCTTATATAGAGCTCCCACACAAGCTAGCCGGAAAAAAAGCTTGCATAAATGTTAAAAATAAAGACAACTGCTGTGCTCTATGGGCAGTTCTTTCTGCACTTCTTCATGATAGTGTCCCTCACCACCCCGAAAGAACCTCAAATTATCAAAATTATTTCAACTACTATCTCATCGAATGCGAAAAGAAGGGAATCAGGTTTGACAAAGGAGGCTTGGCGATCTCTCAGATCCCAAAGCTAGAAGAAGTGTTTAATAACAAAATTAGAATCACAGTCTTTGAGTGGAGTGAAAAAACTGAGAAAGTTCAACCGGTCAGATGTAGCAAAGACGTTTTAGATCCGAGGGGAAAAGGCGGACTGAAGTGGATCTTCTAGTGATTGGTAATTTACTAGAGGAGGCTCACTATGTTTGGATTAAAGATCTTTCAAGACTCATTCACAAACAGTTGAATAATCATCACGAGGCTGTTGCCATCTGCCGCTTGTGCCTTAAGCATTACAGTGGACCTGAACGCTTTGAAAAACTAGCAGAGCATGAATTATCATGCGAGGATCACCCAACAAACTGCTCTCTTCCTTCAGCTGAAGAGAAGTATCTCCGGTTTAAGAATTATCATAAGATGGAGAAGCTCCCATTTGTTGTATATGCTGATTTCGAATGCTCAATCGTGCCAGAAACTCAAAAACAGACTCCAACTCAAAAACAAACTCCAACTCAAAAACAAACTCCAACTCAAACTCAAACTCAAAAACATATCCCCAATTCAGTAACATATGTCTTTATTAATACAAAAGGACTTGTTGAGTATAATTATTTCTTTGGAGAGCAGTGTGTGGAGCAGTTTATTGCCAGAATGTTAGAGTTGCAAAAAGTGATTAGCACCCTTCAACCTGTTCCAATAATGATGACTGAGGAGGATGAAAGCAATTTCCTATCAGCAACTCATTGCCACATCTGCAGGAAACATTTAACTTGCACTAATATTAAAAACCCCACCGTTAGGGACCACTGCCACTATACTGGGAAATTTAGAGGTGCAGCGCATAACACCTGTAATCTAAAGCTAAAATCGAACATTCATGATCTAACAATATTTTGTCACAACGCAAAGAACTATGACATGCATTTAATAGTTGAAAAAATCGGCATGATTCCAGACATACACCTTGATTGCATCGCAGAGAACAAGGAGAAGTTTAAGTGTGTTGATATTAAACAGGATAATTCGGGTACAGGTAAAATAAGACTGAAGGATTCATATCAATTTCTAGCTGCCAGTCTAGACGAACTAAGCAAGAATCTAAAAGATGAACAATGTACATATACAAAGATGTTTGCAAGTAAAATTAACAACACTGATGAATCATTTAAACTTTTAAGAAAGAAAGGCTTCTACCCCTATGAAAATATTACTGGGTATCACGTATTTGAAGAAGGTTTACCACCACAGGAGAAGTTCTTTTCAAAGCTAACAACTCTGGAATCTCTGACAAAGACTATGAGCACGCGAAGCATGTCTATAATTACTTTAATTGTCAAAACTTCTTCCAGTATCACCTGCTTTACCTCTACACAGATGTGTTTCTGCTGGCCGATGTGTTTGAAACCTTCAGATACACCTGGTACACAGCATATGGCCTCGATCCAGCACATTATGTGTCTCTGCCTGCCACTAGCTGGGAATCTTTGCTTAAAATGAAATGGGATCAAGATCCAGATTGGTACATTGAACTTCTTACAGACATTGACATGTACAATTTTGTCGAATCGTCAAAGCGAGGGGGAATCTCAATTTGCGTTAACAGGTATGCAAAAGCAAACAATCCCTACATTGAATCTTACAATAAGGAGCAGCCCTCAAACTACATTACTTACTTGGACGCTAATAATCTCTACGGTTGGGCGATGAGTCAAGATCTTCCAGTTAGAGATTTTCGATGGCTACCCTCATCAGAACTAAAGTGGGACTTTTCATTGGCTGCCATTTATGAGTTGATGTTTACATTCCACCAGAGCTTCACGACTATTTCTCTGACTTTCCACCCTTCCCAGAGAACATCAAGTGCCCGAAAATAATCGAAACTCCCAATGATAATAATGGAACTTGGCGCCTGTCAGGAACAGAAAAAGAACATACAGAGAAACTAACACAGAATCTAAACAACAAGACACGTTACAAAATCCATTACAAACTGCTTCAGTATTTTATCTCACTTGGTTGCAGGGTCACCAAAGTTCACAGGGCTCTTACATTTACAGAGGAAGCGTGGATGAAACCCTACATTGATAAGAACACCCAGTTTAGGACCAAAGCAACCAACGACTTTGACAAGAACCTCTTTAAGTTAGCCAACAACTCTGTCTATGGCAAGACTCTTGAGAATGAGCGGAAAAGAACAAACCTGAAACTTGTTACCTCATCAGAGCCTGCTGTTATTCAGGCAAATATGTCAAAGCCAACGTTCAAAGAACTCCATATCTTTAATAGCTACTTAGGTGTGATCATATTTTACAAAACCAAGGTGACGCTGCGCAAGCCGATCTATACAGGTGTCACTGTTCTCGACGAATCAAAACGTCTGATGTACCAGTTCTTCTATGGCATGAAGCAGCAGTACAAGGATAAAATGAAACTCTTGTACACTGACACAGACAGTTTTATTATGGACATTCAAACAGAAGACATTTATCAGGACATGCTGCAGCAAAAAGATTTGTTTGACTTGTCTGAGTATGATGAATCTTGCAGGACACAGAATGGCGATCAAGTGTTTGACGCTACTAACAAGAAAGTGATTGGGAAAATGAAGGACGAGATTGCTGGTGACATAATCACTGAATTCATTGGGTTGAGAGCAAAGTCCTATTTTGTAAAATGTGAGTCGTCAGACCCAATTAAAAAATCAAAGGGAATTCCGAAACGTGTGGTTAGGAAGGAAATTAATGAAGCTGAATACAGAGACGCCTTGAATTGCAACAAAAAGACATCACATGAGTTCTCAAAGCTACAATCTAAAAACCACATTATTCACACAATTCAGCAAAAGAAGATTGGACTGTCAGGTGCAGATAACAAGAGATTCATTTTTGATGACAATATCAACAGTCTACCGTTCGGGCATTGGAGATTAGGTTTAGGAGGTTGGGTTTAGGAGGTGGAGGTTGGGTTTAGGTTTAAGAGAAAGTTTAATAAACCTCATAAAAAATGACAACAAATAACTTTCTTGAAGATTTGGCTAACGAACTGGAAATCCCAAACTTTAGAGGAATATTTATGAGGGACACTCTGCCTGATTTTCCTCTAAGAAAGGAATGCGGCATCATGAACTTTGACACCACCGATAAGCCAGGATCTCATTGGGTTTGCTGGGTGATTGATCCCGATCGCAAGCACAAGTGTTATTACTTCGATAGCTATGGGACGGCAGTACCAGAAGAGCTAAGAAATTATATGAAGGGAAAAAATAATAAAAAAATTTATCGCTCAGACTTTATTCTCCAAGGTCTTAGCAGTGATATTTGCGGTGAGCTGTGCATGACTGTTTTGTATGCAATGACCAAAACACGAAAGACCTACAAGGAAATTATTCTTGGCTGTGTTTCATAGGGTTCATTGTGCATTTCTCGTCGTCCTTCTTACCGAATTTCTCGTTGTCCTTCTTTCCGCATAATGTTGAAGAACTTTCTCGAGTTCATTTCTCAGCTGACTCATGTCATCAGTACCGACCATGTTCAAGTTCATTCGAATTGATTGTTCATAAAGATCCTGAATGGTTTTGAACTCATCCTCTGAAATGAACTTATCCTCGATTGCCCTTGAAATGTACCCTATGATTGATGTGTGCACCCCTTTCTCTTTTACTTGCTTCTCCTGTAGCTGCTTTAGTTTTTTTCGCCTGTTTCGCGCTAATGCTCCAGTAATTGCTGAAATAAGTCCACATGCAGCACCCACAGAGCCGAGCGGGATTGCGATTGGGGCTGTGATGGCTGGCAACACTGAGACAGCTGCAGCAGATCCAGATAGAACAGACACAGATCCTAGAATCATATTGCTGTAGTCGAAAAATTTACAGTGGCTGTCATAGCGCTTAATTTTCTTTGTGTTGTGGAAAATATTTTTTTCAAGATCATCGCGCATTTTTTGAATCTCCACCAGTCGAAACTGTTGAGAGTTACAAGTAATGACGGGTAGAGTTTTGTTGCTCATATTGGGGTGCACTAGGTGCACTAGGTGTTGTGGGAGCGTTCGGATCATAAAGAGAATTTTGAGCATCCATTTTTAGGGAATTTTTTAAAAAAATCGACAACTAGTTGGTGGTGTTAGATTTGTTTTACGGTTGATTGCTTCGTCTGCAGTGACGGCAACAGGTCTCTGAATCTGCCTATTCATTATCTGTGAGCTCCATTCTACGCATGATCTCAAACAAGTCGGTTGGATCACTTGTTTCCCTTGTGGTCTGTGGTGCCTCTTCAGCGTCAATTTTTTTAAGATTATGCAAGCGTTCAAGACGACCGATTCTTCTCACCGATTTCTGCCATTCGGTAAAAACTAAATCTACAAAGACTTTATTGCAGTAATTCTTACTTTGATTCTATCATGCAACGATGTTGACTGGTCATGAACTCTTCTAAATTATTGACTTTAACTGTGTTGGTTGCGACGTTTTCTTTAATTCTATCATGCAATGCTGTTGACTGGTTCATGAACTCTTCTAAATTATTCACTTTAGCTGTGTTTGTGAAAACTCCCTTCAAGAATACGCATCCGTCTATCAATGGAATTTCCCAGAAGATTAACTGATGATCTCAAGCCGTTGATTAGCGAGACTATCGAAGTTATTTCTGACCTTAGTTCATTAGTTGCGTTTAACAACGGCACATAAAGCTTATCACTTTCAAACTTCTGCCTAGCTACTTTAAGCCTGAGATCTTCCATGTTTATTTGCAACTGGTGCATGGAGCGCTCTAATTGTTTCAGTCTGTTTTTATTCAGTTTGATCTCTGGGATCTCTTCATCAGTGTTAATGTAGCGCTTATCAAGGAAGGAAGTTGTGAGAGTGCTGTTGCCTGTAGTTGACTCACCTGCAAAATTTATGACATTTTTTAAATAAAAAATTAAATTAAAATTCTTTTCTCCTTATTAATCATGACAAACTGATAGGGTTGGTTCCACTTTTCATAGCATATGTTAACAAATTCCTCCTGTGATATTGTTCTGTTAGAGTTCTTAGCTGGATATGTAATGTGAGCTGGGGCAATGACCTCATTATAAAATCGTTTCAGTCGATCCTGTGGTATGGTTGGGAAAAGAAGAATCAAATTACAGTTACCTCTAATTGTTTTATTTGGCAGTTCAAACCAGTTTTGGGCAATGTAAATAACATTGCAGTTATTGTGTCTACCCCGGGTGAAATAATTTTCTATCTGTTTCTGGGGACCGGTCATGCAGTCATCAAAGACAATCAGGTGCTTTCTCCCCTTTTCTAGTTCATCAGGTTGAGGTAAGAGTTTAGTTTTAGGATCTATCTGTGGATCTCCATAAGTGAAAACTTTAATATTTTGCCATTTTTCATTGTCTGGGATGTGCTTTGCGTATTCAGTGGCTACAACTTCCGGGTTGCTGTTGAGGTCTTTTTGATGTCTAAAACATTGAATAATATCTTCCTTGTTGAGTTTGTTCTGTAGGCCCGCTACTAGCATTTTATACTCATCTTGATACAGAGTGGGTGAATAGATATGTAGTGTGTCATAATCGAGGAATCCAGGTCTGAGGAGCATGTTAAAAACTCTGAAGGTTTTCCCTGACCCAGATGAGCCAACAACAATGCATCGGAAGTGCCCTGGAATTATCTCGTTGTGAGCAAATTTTATCTGATTGCGTGTCCAGTGGGATGAAAGTCGTTTGTGAAGTCCATTTTTATGTAAAAAAACTTTTTCTTTTTAAACTTGTGTATTTAAGACGCGTGTGTCTCTTTGCGAGATGTGTATGTGTGTGTCTCTTTGCGGGATGTGTGTGTCTTTTTTCGGGTTGTGTGTGTCTTTTTTTTCTACTAGTCCTACATCCGACTAGTCCTACACCCTCACACCTCTTTTACCGTCAGGGTGCACCAAATTAGTCAAATTTAAAACCGCCTCCTTTCTTATATTCAGCTCTCATCTTTGCGTAGATGGCTGGATCGACACTATCTGCACTCGGTGCAAGGGGTTGAATATCTGGTATTGATTTCCGGGTTTCATTAACCGTATCCTTTATCTTTTTGGCTGCTGTGGCTACACTGCCAGCCGCTTCGGCAACGTTCTTGATGTTCTCTTTGTTCTCTCCAATGACCTTAAAAATCTTGGCCCCCTGAGCGATCAAATCGGCAAGGCCATTCCCAGAGCGTTCTTTTCTTGGATAGTGGCCTGCAGGGAAAAGTCCAGATCCGCGTTTAATGAGATTAAGTTCCTCTTTGTCATAGTATTTGTCAATGTCTTTTTCGAAAATAATTGGCATCTTTTTAAATAGAAATTTATTTTTTGTTAAACCGTGAAAGCAAAAGTTCTCTTGCTCTTTTATCGATATTTTCTCTCAAGCATTTTGTCCAGGATGTTGACAAATTCTTTTCTATTCTCGTCTTTCATTCCGGTCTTTGCCGCTCCTAGAAGAACAGCTAACCGCTTGTAGAATTCAGGCATGCCTTTTCCGGAAGAGCTTGGAGGTGATTCGAATGATTGGTCAGAGGAGGAACTGTCATGTGGCGCTTGTCTTTGTTGAGGTGTGAATACTCTGTCATTGATTCGCTTCATTCGTTCTGGGGAGAGCCGCTCTAATTGTCGCCAAGTATCAGGGTTTGTATCTTTGTACTGGAAACAACAATCGGTTCTGCGGCGTCAAGTTGATCAAGTACTTGTTCAACCTGGGTTTTTTGTTGCTGTGGAGGTGGTGGTTGCTGTGGTTGTTGCTGTTGTTGTGGTTGCTGCTGTTGTTGTTCTAGTTTTATGACTTCCAACTGATCTGGCAAACCAAACCATTGTTTAAAGTATTTGTATTTTCTAAACCTGTTCAAGTCAATCCTGTTTTCATGTAAAACTTTCAAAACACCGTTGTTCTTGAGAATGTCTATGTCCCTCTCTAAAGCAAGGTAACAAGATCTTTGTAATTTTTTAGCTGCTTTTCAGACGTTTTCTCTAGATTTTTAGTCATGTAATCAAGTAAAGTTTTAGTGTAGGGGATTCTTTTAGTTTCTGCACCTTTATTGATTGAAATATTTTCCTTTGTCACTTCAATGTTGTAATCCACCGGTTCCTTGGTAATTTCTTTTCGCCAGGCGCTAATTCCAAATATATATTTTCCATCAACCATTACGGGGCCAAAAAAGTTATCCGTCACATTCATCTGCACTGGTTGTCCTGGTTGCTGAGCCTGTGGTTGTCCCGGTGAAGATGGATTTTACCCAATGTGTTTTGCAATGGCTCTCTTGAATATCATCAATTGTTTCCTTCACAGTGTCGATGTTTTTCTTCGCTTCTGTGTATCCGGGTTTGTGAAATTCGGTGGCTGCTTGGACGAATTCATTGTAAGATTGTTGTTCTTTGTTGATTAGTCCGGTAACTCGTTTCTCTGCTTGCGCCAGCTTTTCTAGTTCAGAGATATTATGAACTTTTCGCTTCATTTCTTATTTTATTTTATTTTTAGTTAAAAAATGAACGACCCACTGACACCAGTTTTCTACAAAATTAACAAGCCTATTTTGAGTGATGATAGCACAATCAAAGCGACTCAGGTAAGAGTTCCGAGTCACGAGAACCAGAATGAAACTAATTTGGTCCAGGTCAAACACTGACATTTACGTCTACATACAATGGATGTTCGTCTCTGGTTAGTGTGCACAGTCTTAAGAGCGGCTTCCATATGACATTTCAATTCAAGACAAAGGGTGGTGCGGATGCGGCTCGTGCTAACGTTGACAAGCATGATGCGGATGTGGCTCTGATCAGTAACTTTTGGGCGTACATGTTCAAGGAGTTTAGTGTATCGAATGGGAGCACTGAGTTGGAGCGAATCGCCAACTTTGGAATTGTCTATGACGCTCATTGTTTGATCGAGAATCCTGATTTTATTCAGTTGGGAAGTGGTGCGGGTTTTATTGCAGATGAAAAAGAAGGAGACATCAATGACAGTGGCTATAAAAAGAGGAAGAAGAGATACAACTATGCATTGCAAGGTGCTGATGATGCTGCTAAAAACCCGCTGTATCGGTCTGTTGATGTATTTGTACCACTAGATTCATGAGTGGATTCTGTAATACATTTAATCGACTGACTAGTAACTTTAGCTACACATTTAGACTGACTAGAGTTGATCGCAGTAGAGTGTTGTGGACTGGGGCGGACCACACTAGGATGGAGGTGAAGCTAACCGGAATCGAGTGTATTTGGAATCATTGAGCCAAAGACTGCACTAAAAGCAGACTATCTTAAGGCAATAGAGAAGGACATTGATGTTGCATACACAGCCTACATGTGTCGAGATGAGCGAAACGAAACTAGAACAAACATCTGCATTAAAGAGGGATCATGCAGCAATCCAAGGTATATTATTATTAACATGAGAAACCCAAATAGCATTATACGCTACATACATGGAGACGTGCGGTCCATTCAGCATGAAATCAGTGATAATCTTTACCCTGCACTGCCACAAAATGGAGATTTCAGTCAGAACAAGATTAGCAAATTTTACAGCGAGTTGGTCGACTTGGCTGTGAAAGAGAACAATGGAATTGCTATCACTGCTCTTCAATATGGAACTCTATATCCAATGTTTGGCGCTGATGTGTCTGCCAGACAAATGCCTACTGATAACAGCCCTGTGAATATCGTGACTAACATTGAGAGGACTGTCGCAACACCCGTGGACTTGTACATTATCTATGCATTTGAGAGGAAGGTGAAGCTTAACATGATCAACAATTCATCCAGTAAAGTTTAAATATTTTTTTAGGACAAAAAATGGAAGCATAGCGAAAGACTAAACAACATTGTTTCACACTCAAGGAGAGCATTCCTATTACAATAACTGGTCGAATTAATGACTCAAACGGGATGTTTGTTGAAAAATTAGAGCAGGCGATTCGCCTGGATCCAGGCGCTAATTACCATGTCTATCTTAACGACTTCACTGGTTGGTCAAACGTTCCCAATGTGATGGCAGCAAATAATAAGTTTTATTACAAATGGAAAGGTGCAGCAGCAGACCCTGTGGTATTCCATGTGAGCACGCAAAGTGTGGATACCTACAATAACTTCTAGAAAATGTCTTTACTAAGAGAGGCCATTTTGAGACACCTGATGCGAGTAAGCCAGAGAAGAAACTGTTCCCTGTCAAATAACCTATGATCTCACTGTAATGAGAGTGGTCATGCAAGTTCACAAAGATGCGGAGGTTGAGTTTAAAGATGACACTTGGTATAGGGAACTGGGATTCGAGAAGAAAGTTTATAAGGCAGAATCGCGGCGCGGACTGTCACTCAAGCGACGGGGGCTGTTAGAATGGCCCGGGAAAATGTACGCGGTTTGTTCTTAGCACCCAATATAGCAGACATTGTAAAGGGTTTGAATATTCTAATCAGAAGCAATCTCAGTCTTGATTGGGTATTTAAGGGAAAGCGAACGAATATTTTGTACAACATCTCCAACTCTGTTGCTGGAGGACAGATGGTGGTAGAGAAACCAAATCCAGTGAAAAGAGTTGTATTGAGTAATAAGGAGATTCACGAGATTGTGCTACAGTTTGAGACTGAAGATGGGTGGGTGTTGATTTCAACGGTGAAGAGTTTGTACTGACGTTGATCATGAGAGAATGTGAGAAAATTCGTTCCCCTTTTAAGTATGCTTGCCGAGAATAGATGGTATGAAAAAATGCGCGCATGTGTACTCAAAATCTCTTACCCCATTCTGGTAGTATGATGGGCGTGGGCTCGCGTGGTGGTGGAGAGAGGGGAGTGTATGTGTGTGGCGCAGCGCGCGTGGGGGCGAGAGAGATTTTCACTTTAACTGAGCCCAGCCGAGGAAGAATTCCGTCTCGAGGGAAGGCCAAATGCAAAGATTTCGCGCCTCGCGCGAGGCCAAAATGAAAACGATTTCGGCCTTTGGCCTTTTTGGCCTTTTGGCCTTTTTGGCCTTTTGGCCTTTTGGCCTTTTTGCCTTTTGGCCTTTTGGCCTTTTGGTTTTTCGGTTTTTTAACGCAACTGCTAATGATTTC
>NIVC01002037.1:211517-272218 GCA_002269645.1 Macrostomum lignano | reverse complement strand
GGTCACTTTATTGGTCACTCTACTGGTCACTCTACTGTCGCTCGACTGGTCACTCTACTGGTCACTCTACTGGTCACTCTACTACTACTCAACATCTCTGCATCTAATCTATTCTTTTTCTTGCGAGCCGTAGCCTCAAGTAAACTTCATGGTTTGTTTTTAAGCCGCCTCACAGAGTCAGTGAAATTGTCCAGCCAATCACGTAATTACAGTTGAGCTTTTGCACCTGCATGAGCAAAGATTGACAGAAAGATTCAAAGAATTGCGTCAAAGCTGCGCGCCATCCGATCTGCAGATGAAAGGGTAAATGAGAAAATTTCAGAGCGCAGGTCAGGCTGCAGGCATCTGTGACTGAAACCTTTTGTCTTCTGCTTCAAGGCCACCTTTCAATCTTCTGCTTTCGAGGTTCGCTATTCTGTCCCGAAGCTGCTGTTCTCACCCAAACTGCTTTGACTTATGCAAAGGCAAACTGGAAATCCGACCCAATCTGATTAATTATTGAGGGCTGTAAGATTGTAATCTCCTCTCCTCGTTAGGCATCTATTGATCGCCAGGCTGGAGACTGAATTAGGAGTTATTGCGCACGCGGCCACAGCGTGATCAAAGCTTAATAATGCACATGGCTGCGTCGGTTTGCGAAGGGAACTCCGATC
Source organism: Macrostomum lignano (assembly GCA_002269645.1). NCBI lineage: Eukaryota > Metazoa > Platyhelminthes > Macrostomidae > Macrostomum > Macrostomum lignano. The sequence continues at coordinate 271,565 of NIVC01002037.1, read as the reverse complement.
GGCCATGTTTTTTCCAGTTCCTTTTGTTGGAATACCCTGGTTTTGTTGCTAGGGGCCTATCGTGCCTACAACAGTATTGAATTTCCAGTTGTACTTTTTGAATAACGGATGTTACTGCTTTCTCTCCTGGAGCCCCCGGCAATCTCCGTGTCTCCTTTCTGACTGCTCTGTTTTTCCTCCCTTCCTCTCTCCCTGCCTTTCTCCGTTCCTCTCTCCCTGCCTCTCTCCCTGCCTTTCTCCGTTCCTCTCTCCCTGCCTCCCTCCCTGCCTCTCTCCCTGCCTCTCTCCCTGCCTTTCTCCGTTCCTCTCTCCCTGCCTCTCTCCCTGCCTTTCTCCGTTCTCTCTCCCTGCCTCCCTCCCCTGCTCTCTCCCTCTCTCTCCTGCCTCTCCTCCCTGCCTCTCTCTCGTTCCTCTCTCCTGCCTCTCTCCCTGCCTCCCTCCCTTCCTCTCTCCCTGCCTTTCTCCGTTCCTATCTCCCTGCCTCTCTCCCTGCCTCTCTCCGTTCCTCTCTCCCTGCCTATCTCCCTGCCTCTCTCCCTGCCTCTCTCCGTTCCTCTCTCCCTGCCTCTCTCCCTGCCTCTCTCCCTGCCTTTCTCCGTTCCTCTCTCCCTGCCTCTCTCCCTTCCTCTCTCCCTGCCTCTCTCCCTGCCTTTCCCGTGGACTAAATAGTGCTCAATCATTCTCGCACATAAAAATCTGCACCTTACAGTGCAGCAGCGTCCGTCGCAGCTGTCCTGCGATTCCGGCCACGCGTCCGTTGGTTCGCATCCTGGCAGTCCGGTTGTTGTCGAATCTGCAAAATTTGAACGAGTGGACGAAGCCGCCCCGGGTAAGTGCGCGTGTACTCTTAGGCTTAGCGAATGGGTACATAAGTCTGCGCAAGGTAAATGTACTCTCATCGGGCTTTGGATTTGGTCATCGGTTTTAGATATCTGGTCATAGGGCTTTAGGTGTGGTCATAGGGTTTTAGATGTGGTCGTCATAGGGTAGATGTGGTCATTGGGCTTTAAATATGGTCATGGCCCCATGGGATTTTAGATGTGATCATCAGGTTCTAGATGTGATCATCGGGTTCTAGATGTGGTCATCGGGTTCTAGATGTGGTCATCGGGTTCTAGATGTGGTCATCGGGTTCTAGATGTGGTCATCGGGTTCTAGATGTGGTCATCGGGTTCTAGATGTGGTCATCGGGTTCTAGATGTGGTCATCGGGTTCTAGATGTGGTCATCGGGTTCTAGATGTGGTCATCGGGTTCTAGATGTGGTCATCGGGTTCTAGATGTGATCATCGGTTCTAGATGTGGTCATCGGGTTCTAGATGTGGTCATCAGGTTCTAGATGTGATCATCGGGTTCTAGATGTGGTCATCAGGTTCTAGATGTGGTCATCGGGTTCTAGATGTGGTCATCAGGTTCTAGATGTGATCATTAGGTTCTATATGTGGTCATCGGGTTCTAGATGTAGTCATCGGGTTCTAGATGTGGTCATCGGGTTCTAGATGTGGTCATCGGGTTCTAGATGTGGTCATCGGGTTCTAGATGTGGTCATATGGAACGTCACAACGCAAACCGGTGTTCCTCAGCAGCGCCCTCAGCGCAGCCCAGGACGCGGCCTTCTGAGCTGCCGCGACCCTCCTCACTGGCGGAAATTCGGCACTCCTGAGCGACACGATAACGATTTGTTTGAATGAGTTCCGAGGTCCTGCACAGCTCGCAAAATTCAGCTCGAATTTTCAGTTGTAAGATTTCCGTCCAAGAGCTCATGAAAAAGCTTAGAGGTTTTGTTTTCATTTGTAAATTTGTTTTCTCAAACAATTTTTATTCTGTCAACTTAAAATGTGTTTATATAAGCACTTCAGTTCGCTTGCACGGGTGCCCCTAATACATGTAGAAGTAGGAGTTTATGGCGTCAAATGCAATGGCGCCCCCTCTCAAATGAAATGAAATGCCCTCTTAACTGAAATGGGGTTCCCTCTCAAATGAAATTGGGTTCCCTCTCAGATGAAATGGCGCCCCTCACCAGATGAAATTAATGCGCCCCTCACCAGATGAAATGCGCCCCTCACCAGATGAAATGCGCCCCTCACCAGATGAAATGCGCCCCTCTCAAATGAAATGGCGCCCCTCACCAGATGAAATGGCGCCCCTCTCAAACCCTACAGTGTAAGCTGTTACACTCGTACTGTACGAAATAAGCTATATTCGAGTGGAAAACTTCTTCAATTGCAGTTTTAATTCCTAGAAATGTTGTTACCAAGTTAATTTGCTTTTTGATTCACATACGAGTATATCTAACCGTTCCAGCCAAGTATTAATGCCGCGAGTGCTACTCAGCAACCATATGGAACTGCAGATGATGCAAAATAAAAGTGAAAGCAACACAAAAGCACTGAAGCAAATCAATTTGCGAATATAAGCGCCAGTCCGACCGACACAGAGTTGACGAAATAAAAGAGCGATCCGGCATGTTTTTATTATTTGATTCATTTATTTGTTAATATATTTGACCTACTTACCTCTCCGCAAAAGAACTTGATTGGATTATATTTACAGGAGATCATAGAAAGCAGGAGATAATATTCTTACTAATAAGAAGTAAATTAAGTAACCAGCGAGCGTCAGCGCACTATAACACACAAGGCCCACACACTGCAGCTAGGCAATGCTGTGCTGGCTTGTGCTTCGGAGAACACACTGATTATGTGCTGCAGGTAATTCTTGACATTTTACACAAACAGTGCAGGGCGTACAAATCAGCAAGTGCAGGATTATGGGAACATAAAAGAACCGCATTGACAGGCTGGATAGACATTCTGCAATGATGAGCTCAAACTTATATGCTCGAATATGAGAGGGCTTGAGTCTTGAGTCTTGAGTTTTCGGTTTAACACTGATCAGCTGACTACTTGTTGGCCAATAATAAACATAAATATATTTACATAAACAGACACGAGTCGCGCCAGTACAAGCAGGTACAGTTTATTTGAGAGAGCGAACCAGCATTAGCAGCATATGGAACAGGAGACCCTGCTCTGAAACTCTAAGGCAGCCAGATGGACAGACAGGCTGACAGACAGACAGACATGTAGACACTAAGACAGACAGACATGCGGACAGACAGACAGACATGCAGACAGACAGACAGACAGACAGACAGACAGACAGACAGACAGACAGACAGACAGACAGACATGCGGACAGACATGTAGACAGACATGAGACATGCTGACAGACAGGTAAAATTCTAGTACTATTTTATACAGACAACAAAGAGAAGAAATGACGAGCGCAATAACTCTGGGCTGTGAACAGTCAGCAAGGATGGACAAAGGAGAAAAAACTTCAATAAAAAACCAGGGCCGGTGGAAGTAAAAAAAACAACTGGGGAGTCACACTATAACTACAAGATTATACTTGCTGAAAAGTCACTAAAAGTCACGAATAATAATAATAATAAAAATAATAATAATAAATCATTCCCGATGGTCAGAAAGACAGCAGTTATTATTGATGCCATTCGAAAAAAGAGATCATTTTTGTTTAATTATACAGCCAACTCTAAGCAGCGCATACTACTTACTAAACAAAGTGAAACAGTAGTATAAGCAATTTAACAAAACTCTGGCAAACAATCAGAGTTCAGTTCAGATGCCCGAGCCCAGATGATGAGGCGCAATTTCGATGCTGGAATTGTAACGGAAAATTGATGCACAGAGACAAAAATGCGACATTAATAACGCAGAATTACAATAGGATTATAATGATAATAATAAGAGTAATATTTCAAATAAAAATTGCACGGATAAATTTATTATTAACAAAATTTTGATTCCAATTCATATGCTCGGGTAGATAAGGATACATGCAGCGCGCATGACCTACAAGACGATAAAGACGGCATCTCAGAAGCAGGCCTATGCGATGATTGATGGATTGGATTGATGGCCATATGGGGTCTGACGGGTTCAGGGCTTTTGCCATAGACACTTGCGAGTGGCTATTTTTAGTTCAATTTTGATCACACTATACATAGACAGTAGACAATCAGGAGAAATGGTAACCAAGTTGATAATTGGACCATAGACATCAGCATCTCTATCTTCCTCACCCCATCTCTCTCCCTCACTATCTCTCTCCCTCACCCCCTCCCCCCTTAACAACCTCTCTCCCTCACCCCCCCTCAACAACCTCTCTCTCCCTCACCCCCTCTCAACAACCTCTCTCTCCCTCACCCCCCTCTCTCTCTCCCTCTCAAACATCGACTTCCATAGATCAGAATTTCGATCAGTACTTCGTTGCCTTTGTTCGTCTATGTCTATGGTCAAGACCGAACCTACTGCTGCCACAGTTATTACTATGACTAAAGACAAGGCGGATTCTGAGACACCCTTCGCCAGGAACTCAAAGGTCACAGGTGAAATTAATCGCACATTCAACCCGTCAGCCATCAGCCTTGGGCGGTGTGTACCAGCCCTTCTTCTCGTGAATATTGACCAGCGCCCGGTAGCTGTGCTGCGCCCTCGCCATGGTGTAGGTGGACCGGCTGCTGGCCGAGAACTCAATTCTGGCCTTGCCCTTGACCAGGGTGGCCGAGATCTGCATGATCAGCGACTCAATGCTGTAGGCAGACGACCAGCCCTGCCTGGTGAGCACCTCCATGCAGATGGCGCCGCCCTGCAGCACGTAGCCGTTATTGAGCACGGGGCTGATCACGCGGACAAACGGCGGCTCGAACGGGAAAGTGTCCTTGAAGTAGAAGCCCAGGGTGATGCCTACAGCCTGCTGGCCTGCCTGCTGCTGCTGCTGTGCCAGCTGCTCGATGTCCCGCTGCAGCGGGCTGTCGGGGTCAACCCGGTGCAGCCGGACCTGCCACTCGTATAGACTGTCGTTCACCAGCTCCACTGAGAATACGCCGGACTTCAGGTGCTGGGATCTGCATTGGGATTGGGCGTTCGGTGGGTTGAACACCACAGTCAATCGCGTAGAATGGGGGTTAGCTCGTAAGTGCCCCCGAAAACAGCTCAAGGAGGTCAAGTGCCCCCTAAAAACAGCTCAAGAAGGCCCAGAGCCCCAAAAACAACTGAAGGAGGTCAAGTGCCCCCAAAAATAGCTGGAGGTCAAGTGCCCTCTAAAAACAGCTCAAGAAGGTCAAGTGCCCCCAAAAACAACTCAAGAAGGTCAAGAGCCCCCCCCCCCCCAAAACAACTGAAGTAGGTCAAGTGCCCCCAAAAATAGCTGAAGGAGGTCAAGTGCCCTCTAAAGACTAAAAACAGCTCAAGAAGGTCAAGTGCCCCCCAAAACAACTCAAGAAGGTCAAGAGCCCCCCAAAAACAACTGAAGGAGGTCAAGTGCCCCCAAAAATAGCTGAAGGAGGTCAATTTCCCTCTAAAAACAGCTCAAGAAGGTCAAGTGCCCCCAAAAATAGCTGAAGGAGGTCAAGTGCCCTCTAAAAACAGCTCAAGAAGGTCAAGTGCCCCCCAAAACATCTCAAGAAGGTCAAGAGCCCCCTAAAAACAGCTCAAGAAGGTCAAGTGCCCCCAAAAATAGCTGAAGGAGGTCAATTGCCCTCTAAAAACAGCTCAAGAAGGTCAAGTGCCCCCAAAAATAGCTGAAGGAGGTCAATTGCCCTCTAAAAACAGCTCAAGAAGGTCAAGTGCCCCCAAAAATAGCTGAAGGAGGTCAATTGCCCTCTAAAAACAGCTCAAGAAGGTCAAGTGCCCCCAAAAATAGCTGAAGGAGGTCAAGTGCCCTCTAAAAACAGCTCAAGAAGGTCAAGTGCCCCCCAAAACATCTCAAGAAGGTCAAGAGCCCCCTAAAAACAGCTCAAGAAGGTCAAGTGCCCCCAAAAATAGCTGAAGGAGGTCAATTGCCCTCTAAAAACAGCTCAAGAAGGTCAAGTGCCCCCAAAAACAACTGAAGGAGGTTAAATGCCCTTAAAAACAACTGAAGGAGGTTAAATGCCCTTAAAAACAACTGAAGGAGGTTAAATGCCCTTAAAAACAACTGAAGGAGGTTAAATGCCCTTAAAAACAACTGAAGGAGGTTAAATGCCCTTAAAAACAACTGAAGGAGGTTAAATGCCCTTAAAAACAACTGAAGGAGGTTAAGTGTCCCCAAAAACCACTGAAGGAGGTCACGTGCCCCCAAAAATAGCTGAAGGAGGTCAATTGCCCTCTAAAAACAGCTCAAGAAGGTCAAGTGCCCCCAAAAATAGCTGAAGGAGGTCAATTGCCCTCTAAAAACAGCTCAAGAAGGTCAAGTGCCCCCAAAAATAGCTGAAGGAGGTCAAGTGCCCTCTAAAAACAGCTCAAGAAGGTCAAGTGCCCCCAAAACATCTCAAGAAGGTCAAGAGCCCCTAAAAACAGCTCAAGAAGGTCAAGTGCCCCCAAAAATAGCTGAAGGAGGTCAATTGCCCTCTAAAAACAGCTCAAGAAGGTCAAGTGCCCCCAAAAACAACTGAAGGAGGTTAAATGCCCTTAAAAACAACTGAAGGAGGTTAAATGCCCTTAAAAACAACTGAAGGAGGTTAAATGCCCTTAAAAACAGCTCAAGAAGGTCAAGTGCCCCCAAAAACAACTGAAGGAGGTTAAATGCCCTTAAAAACAACTGAAGGAGGTTAAATGCCCTTAAAAACAACTGAAGGAGGTTAAGTGTCCCCAAAAACCACTGAAGGAGGTCACGTGCCCCCAAAAACAACTAAAGGAGGTCACGTGCCCCCCTCAAAAACAGCTTAAGGCGGTCAAGTGCCTCATACCGCCAAGCTCAGGCAAGGAAATGAGAGGGGAATCAAGTGCCCCCAGCCACAAACAGCGGAAAGGAAACACGGGGTCCAGAGCCTTACTCCAAACAGCTGCAAGAATGTATCAAGCCGGGTGCTTCAAGCGGTGCTCACTTGTACAGCTCCTTCAGCTCCTTCATCAACCGGTCCGTAGCCTGCACCGAGGCGCCCGGAGTTGGCGACGGATTCGCCGAAGCGGCGGCGTTGCCGGCAGCCGGGGAGGCGGCGGGGCTCTGGGTGCCGGGCGAGGACACGGAGCGGCGCAGGTACATATCCCGCTGGGCAGAGCGGAGCCGCCTGAGCTGATCGATGTGGGCGCGCGACTCGATGCCAGCGAACTCGGCGGGCACGGACAGGTCCTCGTCGGCCGCGTTGGCGTCGCCGGCTGCAGCGGCGCCGCCTGCGGTGGCGGCCGAGGCTGCCGACGAGCCGTGGCCAGAGTCGGAGCCGGACGGGGCAACCTGCGGGGGCGCGGGTGGGAAAGTGGAAATGAAACTGAGAATCTGGGAGGCTGGCCCAGCAACTGAGGATCTGGGAGGCTGGCCCAGCAACTGAAAATCTGGGAGGCTGGAGCCCCAGCTGAGGCCAGCAACACATTCAGCCAAGCCGCACCTGCTGGTCATCATCGAAGTCCTCGAACCCGGTGTCCTCCTCATCGGACATGGCCACTGCGGCGGCAGCGGCGGCGGCTCCAGCAGCGGCAGCCGCGGCGGCGGAGGCGGCGGCCCGCAGGACGGGGACTTCAGCGGGGATGGGGAGACCGAAGGTGCGGCAGAGAGTCTCAAGCAGCTGGCAGGCCTGCAGCAGGAGGAGGCCGCGGGAGCCGGCGGGAGTGGCCGGGCAGTCCTGCAGGTCGGACAGAGCCGAGGTGACCTGCTGATTGTCCGAGTCTGAGAACCAGAGCGGCGCCACTCGGGGATAGTTTTCCTGATCAAATGGGACAGATTCGGGTCAGCAAAAGTATGCAAACTGAGTTCGATAAAACATAGATTTCTGCTTTTTTGGGATTAATTGTGTTCGAATTCGATGTCAGATAGGATGGAATTATTCGATATTGGGTGGGATAAGGATCATGTTCTACCCAAAGTCTACTTTGGATAGACTACAATCCAAAGATCCAATGTTTATCTTTTGATATCTCTAGCCTTTCCTATAGCTCTATTGATATTCAGATTATATCCTACATACAATTGTACATGTCTTGTGCCTAAAAATCTAGAATGATGATATTAAATTTATATTAGAATCCTAATTTTGTTATGGCAAAACTTTAATAAGAAATTATGATTTTTATATGCTACTACACTATAATTAATTATAATATTAATACATATTGCTTATTAATAGTTATTATAAATGGTTAATACTTATATGTATTCAATCTTTTTTATCTTTAGTTTAATTATATCTAATAGTAATCTTTATATGCACAACTTTGAGAATCACCTAGCCATTTCTATTGGCAATGCATATATATATATAAGTTCCTATTAACTAAGAGTAGTCATGTGATTACTATTCCATCTATTAGTTACTTACATATATGTATTGCCAATAGAAACAGCTAGGTAAATCCCTAGGTTACATTGGGATGTGGTCATTTTATCTACTATTAGTTTGTCTACTAGCAGACAAAATGAGTATTCGATAGTAGGTGCGTTAATTGTTTATTTTAATATTATTATATAATAAACTATATATTACATGATTAATTAATTGATTTTTGCATAATTTAGTCACCAATATTCAAAGCAAAAAAAGTAAAAACTGTCATAGTTTGTTTACACATTAACTAATTTTATTGTTGTCTTTTTTATATTCACTTAGTTTAAAAAATATTTTGCAACATAACCTTTGGCAATGCTTTGATTTCAATTCATTGCATTATATAGTGCTATAATTATAAAAAATGCACAAAGAAACTATATGAACCTCTTTATTTTATATGAAATTTCTACCAAAATATACATTCAAAACTTGGGATAAATCTATATTTATCTTAACAAAAGTAGCACTAAAGGATAAAAAAGATGGCTTATTTGTAAAAAAAATACTCTTTGCATCAATATATTTTTCATTTCTTCATTTGCTATATATTGCTTTCATTAGACATAACAACAGATAAACTATCTAGATACTTATCCTAGCATGGGCCTCTAGGCTCTAGCCAATGAACCAACAATAAAAAAATGACCCAGTTATACCCAAGCATGATCTAAATTTAAGTATCATTTATACTTTATACATAACCATAAGCCTTGGTCCTAGATAGATTCGGCCATTAGGCCTATATAAAAAAACTAAGCATAGGGCTAGGCCTATTCAAATTATAAAAATGCTACTGCTAGGGCCTAATATATACGAGGGGTGTTGCAAAAGTTTCCGGACTAATGCTCTTCATAGTGATAATTCGTGTTTGATTTGGCTGAAAATTGATGTCTATGGTATTCAGCCATAGAAAAAAACTTTTCCTAAAAGTTTTTGCAGCTTAGTCAATCACAGCATACATCACGGCCAAAATAAGTTGCAACCCTTTGAAGCTGTTGACACGATTTTTCACAAACCAAAAGGGAGCAAAAATGAGTCGACCAAAGAATCCATTGGAGTTCGGGTCTAAGGAAAGCCAGCGCCACTTTATCATGGCATGCCAACAACAGGGCAAAACAGCGACACAGACCTTTGATGAGGTGCGTCTTGCTTTCGGTGTTCACGCCCTGGGTCGCACTCAAGTGTTTGAGCATCACTGACTCGCTGCTGACGGTGTCACCAACGTCGCTGATGCCTCTCGATCTGGGCGTCCTCGCTCGAGCACAGGTCATGACAAAACAACTGCTATTCTTGACTATTTGAAAGAAAATCCGTCTGCATGCATGCGTGAAATGGAGACTGCTGCTGTTATCCACTACTCATCTGTGTGCCGCATTCTGCAACGCCAAGGCTACTCCAAGATTTGTGCAAAGTGGGTGCCACGTGAACTGACGGAAGAGCACAAGAAAGCACGTGTGCGTTACTCGCTAGAGAACTGGGCGTTGTGGAATGAACTGGGTGACAGCAAGTTCAAAGAGCTGCTCATCACAATGGATGAAACACCGCTGCCCATGTTTCAACCGCAGACAAAACAGCAGACTATGCATTGGGGCCCAAAAGGAAGCCACCCGAACCAGAAGGCCATGAAGTCGGCATGGATGCAGAGTGTCATGTGCACTATGTGGTTTGATGCTCGTGGTGTGCTGATGGTTGACCACCTGCCCCAAGGTCAGACCATCAATGCTGACTATGTCATCGATCAGCTCCACCGCCTGCGTGATGCCGTTCTGAGTAAGCGTCGCAATATGCGCCAGAAGCCCTTCATTCTCTGGGACAATGCGCGTCCTCATGCTGCCGCTTGCACGCAAGCCAAGGCGGAAGAGCTAGGCTTCTGACTGCTGAACCACCCAGCCTATAGTCCCGATCTCGCCATCGCCGATTTTCACCTCTTTGGCCTAATGAAGATGCCAATGCGTGGCGAGATCTTCACAACGCGCGAGGAGGTCATCGAAGCAGCCAACAAGTCTCTGCATCGGTTCGATGCCAGCTTCTGGGAGTCTGGCTTCGACAAGCTGATTGAGCACTACCAAAAATGCATCTCCATAAATGGCGAATACGTGGAGCGAGCCAGCAATCAATCTGTGGACACATCCGGCGATAGAAGCGACAGTGACAGTGATTGGTAGCTGTAACTCGGAAATCGTATTTCATGACTATAAATAATCTAGTGTACAATCGCTTATACTATTAACCATCAACTCCAAACTTTCTGAAACTTTATAATATTATAAAATACAAGTTGCCTGTTTGTCTGTTTAAGTTTTTTGCTGAATCAAACAAAAATTATCACCATGAAGAGCATTAGTCCGGAAACTTTTGCAACACCCTTCGTATAATAATATAATCTTATATGCAGCACAATTAACTTACCATTATAGTTGCAATCAATTCAAATGATTGTGATTTCAAAATAAACTTGCAAGTCATTTCATCGAGGTTGGCTGATGAAACTCTAAATACACTATGGGTCTTAGGAAAAGCATTCTTCAGTTGGTCAATTTCTTCTTTTAAAGCTTTCAAACCGCTAGACATGTTGTTAAGCAGATTCCTAGACCTTGAAACAAAGATAGAGTTAAGAAAAAATGCAGAAAAAATCAATCTTTGTAATAGCCTAGCAGCTACAACTAACAGTCACAAATCTCACAATATCTAGAGGTAGGCCTATACTATGTAGTATGTACGATGTGTTAAGGCAATTAGTCCAAGTCAAGATACATTAGTTACAGGTCAAGCTATTCAGCTTTTTTATTATTGATAATGTTTGTGTATGACTATGAGTATGAGTTTTAACTTTTTTTAAGATTTGAGAATGAGAATTAAAAACTTTGCCAATTAAAGGCTGTTCCTGTTTGTGTTAGTTACTGAAGAACTATGATGAAAGTTAAGAAAAGAAAAACTGTCCACGCTTATAACAATCTGACATGAGCAATACTAGAACTGGTTGGCTTTTTTAATTTGAATTTGAAGTACGTGTATAGTTTAAAAATCAACTGAGAACTGTCTTTTTAAGAGAGCCCAGAGCGGAAATGATTTGTAAAATAAAACAAATGTTTGTAGACTTAAGCGCTGCGTAGGACTTTTTTAAATATAAAAAAATTCTTTCTTTTTTTTCGAATCGATAAATAACTAGGAAGGATAAGGAAGAGTTTGTGATCAAAATCTAATATATACTCAATTGGCTTATGTATACGTGCATGCCCACAATTTAACAGATGCTAGGAAAGATGAATGTTAGCGATGTTGTAATTCTGGTGTACATCTACGCCCACAGGCCACGTACGTATATGGTCGGTAGCTGGGGAAGATTAATGTTAGCATTAATGACAACAAATGACTTGTCACGGCCTGAGGGGCCACATCTGCTGAGAGCAAACGATCTAGTACACGTTACATGTACGAATGAATATTTACATGTATATCATGTAGCGAGCGTCGTTTATTTGCGGAGCTACTCAATGAAAAACGAGAATTTGTGATAAAAATCGATCGCTTTTCCTTCTTGTTAGATCCTGCTTGTGGGATTCAATCAATTCATTCTCGAGTAGTAAACCTGCAGCTGAGATACAATTGTCAGGTGAAAATCATAACCCAGTTATCACGCTTCGATTTACTAATCGTCTAAGCATGCAGGCTAGTGAGTAGACGGATACAAAACAGAAGCTGTCAGCACATCGTAATGAGATCTCAGGTGTAATAATGTACAACTACTTTTATTAAGCATTCCCTACCTTCAAAACTCTTTTGGTCGTAGTTGGGATCAGAACAGTGGGACATTGCTATCGGACCACAACCAAAGCTACCACTGCTCTATCTAAGGGCGCGTGCCCCTAGGAGGGTGAAGTCTAATCCCCTTTCTAAACTTGGTATCAGTACTCGGGCCATAGCTCTGTACGAGCGTAAAGCTATCATTCCCCAGGTTACATTACAATCAAGTGTGATTTTACTGAGCTGATACTGCGGCATGTAAGAAAGCACATCTATTCCGTCAGCCCATCACACTCAAATTCAGAGCTCACTGTCAGCTTCTTGTTTGCAAAATATTTTATTGTTCTACTTTTATTATTGAAAGCCCTTAAGAATCAGATTAGATGGCTTCGTAAACAAAAATTGCACCAACAAAGATTCCCAGGATTGGCAAAGTCCGGGATATTCCGATCCTGAGAATCCCCGGATTGGCAATTCCAAAAACTCGGGGACTTTGTGCTTCCCTAATCACGACCAGAATTTTCAGGAATTTTCAGACATTGTTCATCTTCCTAGATTCTGTCGGCGGTGTTCGCGCCCCTAACCTGCCCTGTAATGCTTCTATTGTTTATAAGACACAGCCGACGGCGCATTTTGTTCCTGCTGTCTTCTTGTAATATGCTTCTGGAAGTTCAAGCCACCTTTAGTAGTTTCTGTGCAGCATAGCAGACCTCATAGTATTATGTCAGTTAAACACTTTCCACGAGGAAGAGATCTGTAACATGAACAATACTCGAAAGTATAATTAAAATCTGTTTAATATAGTACGCATTTCATGTCCTTGCAGAAGCCATTGAGTCTTGTAATTATCACAAAGAGATAAATGAACATTGTAACTATAAGTATACTTTTTTTAATTAAACTTTTAACGATACGAAAGGATACAGAACTCTCTAAATTTGAATCATAACCTGTCATTCGTATGCTAGCCAGAAATTCCACGCGAAGCATTAGCATTCATGACTGAAAATAATTTTTATATTGTATTTCTATTCAAACTATTATCTATGTGGTCTTTCTTAATCGCGAGCAATGGTTGAGTAATCGCTTTATTAGAATATAAAAGTACAACAAGGCACTGCAGAAGTGCGTGTGCCTAATAAATATCAGGAAAAACCGCGGAATTTGTGTAAGCCTTGTATTACAATTGAACAAGCGGCACTTACTAAACACAGGATGCGCAATGCTTACTTTCGTTTTGATTTAAGAGTGCCTTTTAGTTACGGTCAGAGTCAGTATGAAAAAACACAAATTTAATTACGTTAAGCTAGAAACACTAATCAGAACAGGAATCAAGTTTCTAACTATAGGCATGGACTCTGACCATTGTGCATAGGTTGACAAACTTGAAAAAAAGCCTAGCATTTGATATTAAAAAAATAAAATTAGAAATTTTGCTAACAGATAAAAGAAATTGCGATAAAGAACTACATCGATTCACTAACAGGTGGCAAAATGTTTCAGTAATTCAAATTCGAGTTTTGAAAGACAAACGAGGATTGAACCGGCCGGCTCTGGCAGAGTTCGGACACGCTAAACAGGCTAGAAATTTCATATAGTCCACAGCAATCATTAATGCCAATATTCTAGCTGTAGCTAACTTAGTGCTCTTCACTCAATATCAATCTGACTGTCTATACTGCCTCACTGTCAGTGCCTCACTCCATCCACTCTACCAGTGCCTCACTCCACTCTACCAGTGCCTCACTCCACTCTACCAGTGCCTCACTCCACTTTGCCAGTTCCTCACTCCACTCTACCAGTGCCTCACTCTACTCTATCAGTTCCTCACTCCACTTTATCAGTGCCTCACTAACTGTCAATGCCTCACTCCACTCTATCAGTGCCTCACTCCACACGAACAAACTTCATTCAGTAACCATGTATGCACACAAGCCACAGCAATCGCACATACTGCAGTGCCAACCAATAGAAACAGGACCGCTGCGGACTATATGACCCGTGCTGGAGAGAACTGGCCTCCAACAAAAGACCGGATAGCAGCAATACAACAGTGGGAGAACGGACAGTGAAAGCGTCCATCGCTACAAGACCTGCTGCTCCTGCAGATCGCCAATACCGTCAGCTCCATCAAATTCTGCAGGCGCAGTTTCGGCCGCCTGGGCATCAACCAGGCGACGCAGCTCCGCAACCGAGTAGCCCAGGAGGCGCGGCATGTCGCACAGGAACCGGTAGACATAGCGCTGCCCGTTCTCGCTAGCCGGCTCTTTATGCAGCATGCCGCCCCGCTGGTAGTGCCGAAGGGCCCGCGAAATCTTGGCGAAAGTCATGCGCGGATTGCCGCGCCTGCGGCCCCACACGGAGGCCAGGGCCGACGGGTTCAGCACCGAGAAGGTGCCGTCGTCCGCGGAGCTCCAGCGAACTACGCGACGGTAGCGGCAGTCGGTGAGCAGGTCCAGCAGGAATTTCCACAGCTCGCAGGCTCCGCCGCTGCCGGTCACAGCGGCTGACAGCGTTGCTGACACAGACTGCGGATTGACAGAGCGGATTGAGGCTGAGTCTCACAGAGATTCTCAACCCATAGACAGCAAAGCTCAGTGAAACAAACTAAAATTTCACTACAGCGATCTCACCCAGTGACGCACCAGAACCCGGAATCTCACCCAGTGACGCACCAGAACCCGGAATCTCACGCAGTGACGCACCAGAACCCGGAATCTCACCCAGTGACGCACCAGAACCCGGAATCTCACCCAGTGACGCACAAGAACCCGGAATCTCACCCAGTGACGCACCAGAACCCGGAATCTCACCCAGTGACGCACAAGAACCCGGAATCTCACCCAGTGACGCACCAGAACCCGGAATCTCACCCAGTGACGCACCAGAACCCGGAATCTCACCCAGTGATGCACAAGAACCCGGAATCTCACCCAGTGACGCACCAGAACCCGGAATCTCACGCAGTGACGCACCAGAACCCGGAATCTCACCCAGTGACGCACCAGAACCCGGAATCTCACCCAGTGACGCACAAGAACCCGGAATCTCACCCAGTGACGCACCAGAACCCGGAATCTCACCCAGTGACGCACCAGAACCCGGAATCTCACCCAGTGACGCACCAGAACCCAGAATCTCACCCAGTGACGCACCAGAACCAGAATCTCACCCAGTGAACCAGAACCCGGAATCTCACCCAGTGCCGCAAAAACCAGAAATCTCACCCCGTAAGACACCAGAACCAGAAATCTCACCCCGTAAGACACCAGAACCAGAAATCTCACCCCGTAAGAAACCAGAACCAGAAATCTCACCCCGTAAGACACCAGAACCAGAAATCTCACCCCGTAAGACATCAGAACCAGAAATCTCACCCCGTAAGAAACCAGAACCAGAAATCTCACCCCGTAAGAAACCAGAACCAGAAATCTCACCCCAAGACAGAAATCTCACCCCGTAAGAAACCAGAACCAGAAATCTCACCCCGTAAGACACCAGAACCAGAAATCTCACCCCGTAAGACATCAGAACCAGAAATCTCACCCCGTAAGACATCAGAACCAGAAATCTCACCCCGTAAGACATCAGAACCAGAAATCTCACCCCGTAAGACACTAGAACCAGAAATCTCACCCCAAGACATCAGAACCAGAAATCTCACCCCGTAAGACACTAGAACCAGAAATCTCACCCCAAGACATCAGAACCAGAAATCTCACCCCAAAAGACATCAGAACCAGAAATCTCACCCCAAAAGACATCAGAACCAGAAATCTCACCCCGTAATTGACACCAGAAATCTCACCGCGTTAGACACCAGAACCAGAAATTTCACCCCGTAAGACATCAGAACCCGGAATCTCAACCCTAAGAAACCAGAACAGTCCATAAAATGTCGCAAATCGGAATTTGCAGTCAAATAGATTACCTGAGGCTGGCCCTTAATGCTGCGACTGATTCGCATTTTGCCCAGCAGCGAAATCGGCTGTGGCGGGTTGGCCAGCGGCTTCTCAGCCGGGACCGCCAGAGGCATCTGCTGCAGCTGCACCGGCGTCGTGGGCGAAATCGGCTGACTGCCGGAGGCGCTGACCACAACAGCGGTGGCGGTGGCTGCTACAGGCAGGGGATGGCGGTGCAGCTTGGCCTCATTCTGTTGCTGCCGCTGCCGGCCCGGCTGCTGCGGCACGGCCACCATGTGCAATCGGCGAAGCAGCTTCAAATGTGTCCACAGTTCGCCACCGACAGCGTCGCTCGGACACAACTGGCTGAACTCGACCGGCGTTAGCGCGGCCAATTCTTGGCCAGTCAGCGACTCCCAGGCCGGCTGGCGAAGCTCCGGCCGGCGGAATTTTCTGGCCGCCCAGTGGAGCCACAGGCGGAGCTGCGGCCGGGTCCAGCTGCAGGGGTCGGCGGACATGCCGTGCAGGCGCATGAGGGCGTGGAACTGGGCGTCCGGCTGCCAGGGCGGGTTGTGCAGGTAGCGGACTCCGCTGATGCGGGTGATGCTGATGCAGCGATCGCCGATCTCGGCGGTGACCACAGCGGCGTGGCTCTGGCGGATCATCAGGCTGGCCAGGCGGACCTCGTCAGACAGGGGGATCTGGCCGTACAGCAGACAGGGCAGCGACATCAGCGAGGCCTGGGCGGAGGCTGGAGCCCGCTGATGCAGCTGGCGTTTCAACATGAGCAGAGAATCGCTGCTGTGCAGCTGCACCGCTAGTTTGCACTGCATGCCGCACTGTAGCTGTGTTCTCTGTCCTGTGCTGCTGCCTGCTCTGGCCCAACCGAAAATCTCAGGGTTCAACTGAAACTATTAAAATAAAGTGAGAGCAAGTGACAATGGTTTTATTTCATGTGATAAAGTAGAAAAATGTTGATACCATTGAGTGACCATTTGAAATATCATCAGTTATTGTTTAATGATTTTTTAATTCTGTGGCTTCTGTGTTCTGTGTTGAGGCAGCTTGGTTATATTCTGTGGCTCAGTTTGAAAGCAAGCTGACAATGACAAATGTCAAAGTGTAGGCTTTACCATAGACAATATCATATACAAAGAGCTTACTGCTTCAGTTTTTGCATCTTAAAATGATTTTGAGCCTGCACTCTAAATTTTTAAGCGCCAACTAGTGCCAAATATAGTGCCAGTGCACATGAAGGAAGCCCTAGTGCCAGGTAGTGCCATACTATATCATTAATTTAAACAAAATGTGCTGTAAATAATATAGAACAAGGTTTTTTTCAAAAAAACTTTTTTTAACTTTAGTAACTTTAAAGAGTATTTAAAAAAGTTCCAACAAAATTCGCTGTTCTTTTTTCTGTTTGCACAATATTTTTAAATTGAGTTCACAATGGTCAAATACTGTTGAAGCTTCATATTTAAAAGTAAATTTTGGCTCAATTATCAATTGGCCCTGCCACCTGATAAACAATAAGTCTTGTGGATCCAGTGCTGCTTAATTTGCTTTATGTGGAAGATTCAGTGGTTTGTCCTTTTGGCATGGATTGGATATAGTGAAAATGCCACAAACTTACTAGCTGTTATATGCCAAATAGGTTTATAGGTTTATTGTGAAGTAGTTGAAACATGCTTTACTAATTTACTTATTGATACTTATACTTTAGCCTATCTAATATCCTAGAAACTTTGATTTTATTTATATATAATAAATTTAATTTTATATTTGGTAAATTTAACAATTATTATTTTTTAGTATGCCCAATACTTATACTTAAAGAAAGTTTATTAACAAAGCTGTATTCTACAAAGTAGAATTTCCTCTTTTTTAGTAAATAAAAAGGTGGCAATTGTTGACTGCTTAAAACATGCAATGGAGGGCTGGAACTGCTGCAAGTTCTGCTCATATTCATGTAAACTATTTACCCAATTAATTAGCCATACTGCACGTCATGCATATAGATCAAGGCAAGTTAAAATTGTATTGTATTTTGAATAAGTTGGTTTTAAGCTTATAATTGACTAGGCCCCTAATTGTAATTTATCATTCTTATAATTTAGGTTCATCTGTCCAGTCCAACATTGTGTCTGTTTTCCCAACACTCATCAGTTTGAAAACACATGCATATAGAAAACATTGAAAAACATTTGAAGGACTAAAAGGAGACTCAGGTAATAACATTAATATAATGGGGTTACCTATTTTATATTTATTATTTGTAGAATCTACAATATGAATTATCTATTTTACATTTTAGGATGTACAAAGGATAAGTCTATGTCATCCAATTGTAATGCCTCTGCATCTGCCATCTGCTAGTAATGAGCATCAAATAAAAGTGGAATGTAGTATTTTAAGTCAAAGTAATAGTTCTATAAATATTAATGATTCTGTTAGGCCTATTATTAATCAGTGTCTGACAAATAATATTGATTTACCTACTATTGTCAATGCAAACAATCTATCAAGAAGTGAATTTTTGTCAATTATACAATTTCTTTTCCTCAAAATTCAGAATATGTTATAATGGAATTTGATGCAGTTTTTTTCATGTGACAATTTTTTCAACTATCTTTTCCATCTGTTGTACTTAGCAAAAGTACTAAGGCAATTTTAAGCTCCAAGTATCATATTGCTAATCTAATTTTATTAGACTTATCAGCTGATGGTTTTCCTTTAAAGCCATGCTATTATATTCCAATTGAGTCTTCATTGTCCCAAATATTGTAGAACAAGCATTTTTTTAATTTAGTTTTCAATCACCCACAATGTTGCTTTGGTCCTTTCTTTAATTCTACTTTTTTCCAATCTGAAATTCAAATTTTGTCCTGCTTCATCTCTTTGAAACTCTTGCGAGGATAGGCCCGCTCTTTCAGAGTGCAAACTTAGCGCCCTTCTTGTGCTATTTTGTTGCATTTGCCCCTTTTTTGTACTCTCCCTTGCAACTATGCATTTCCGTAAGCTCTGCCAATTGACTCCTGGCATCCCCATATTTAGGTGCCTATTTGATTCATTGGGCAGGCACCCCCAGCAATACTTAGAAACTTAATCAGGGCTCTGCTCATCAACTTTCAGGACTCAGGCTTTTACAACATGTCTAACTTGGGAAATGTAATTCTTTTATCAGGAAATTTATTGTGTTCTCTTTTAAATAAAGCGGCTATGCTTTCACTATGCCTCATCATTTGAACGGGAAGAGTGAAGTGAGCACTAGTTTAGTGTTAGGTGTCCCCTTTGTCAGCTGTGCCTTGCGCCTCTCTGAGCCATTGGCTGCCACTGGCCATAGCTCTCCCTCTTTTTCCCCCTCTCTTTCTCCTTCCCTCTCTCCCTCTCCCTCATCCCGCTATCCTTTTGGCTGCCTGTGCTCCCCCTTTTTTGTCTTTCCTTTCCGGTTTGTTTGCATTCCCAATATCTAAGCTTCTCTGCTCAGCCTGCTCTTGGTTCATTGTCTGTCTGGTCTCTCTCCTTTTTTCTTGTGTGGCTGCATTTGTTTATTCTGAGTTCAGCACTTAGGCTGTACTCTTGGTCTGGCTTGTACGGTAGTGGATCACATGCCCCAGGCACTCTGTCCTTTTCTTGCACTGCCTTGCGCAATCTTGTGTGTCAGTCTCTAAATAAGGAACAGTGTCCTTGCCTATCTGGCAGGGGTCCGCATTTGTTTCTAAAAATAGAACTGTAAAATCACACCAGGTTAAGGGGGCACAATGAAAGCAGCCTTGCACACTCTGGCGCAATGGGGAGTTGCATGGTATGGTGAAATTGATCTGCTATTCTATAAGTATGGGCCTTTTGTGCCTCTATTTGGCAACCTCTTGCTTAACCCCCCTTCATTTATAAGTCTGGGCTAAGCATTGCTCTAACTTATAAGACTCACACATCTCACACTGGTCTTTGCAAACTCCATTCTAACTTTGGATCTATCTTTGACTGTGTGACTAAGCTTGCACAGATAATCTCAATCAAGCTAACGAAAAACTAGCACAATTCTTAATCCCTGCACTTGAGCCAAGCAGGACCGCTAAAGAGGTGTACACTGGTGTGAACTGCCAATTTTGCATGCTGAGTTCTTGAGTCTTGTTTAGTTTACTCAGCCCCGAGCCTCCTTCATCAAAGGACAAGATCCAAGCGAGCTAGTGGCAACATCTACCAATGCTACTAAGAGCAACTAGGAGGCTTCCTAGGAGAATTGGCCAACAGCTTAAGTGACTGATTGGGAAGCAATCAATAGTCTATACTTCACTGGTGGCAGCGGTAGGATTCAAGACCTGCCAGGCCATCTCTAGACAGCATCAAGTAAAAGTACCAAATACTTCACTGGTAGCAGCGGTGGGATTCAAGACCTGCCAGGCCATCTCTAGACAGCATCAAGCAAAAGTACCAAATACTTCATTGGTAGCAATGGTGGGATTCAAGACCTATCAGGCCATCTCTAGACAGCATTGAACAAAAGTACCCACCAAACAAAGTACCAAATACTTCATATAGCACTATCAAATATATACTTGGCATTCCCCTAGGCTTTCCCAGCCCTTTAGTGTGCATGGTAGGGTTGTGGTTGCATTAGAGAAAGAGACTGAATTAAATATATTATTGCATTACAAATGTCTTAGTAAATAGGCCCTTAATTCTAATTCTTATTTCTTATTTACTAGTTCAATTGATAGCCTTTATTAGACCTAGCCTTATTCAGTTTTTACAAAAAATAATATTAGGCCTACTAAGTCTTTTATATAAAAATATAGGTTATTTTTATTAATAATTACAAGGTAGCCCAAGGCTTCATTAAAAAAATCACCTATTGGCTAAGTTAATATCAAACAACAACATTGATTTTTTAATATATTTTTAATATATCTAATATGATTAAAATGTCTACTAAAAAACTTTCTTATTCTAATAGATAGATACAAAGATCAATGGTAGGTATATGCCTAGCTAGAATATTAAGGTAAGTTTAATAGGACAAAGTTTAGGTTACATTACATAACTAACTCAAGTTTCCTATTTAAGTGTAGCTAGACTAGTTGAGTTTTCACTACATTTTGCTATTCTAATCTTATGGTTTTTGTATAACTAGGCCTATTTATTGTATTTGAGTTGTGTTCCTCCTGTATTTTTGGTATCCCTAGTCTCAGTCTGCCTAGTAGCGCCTAGCCCTAGGCCTAACCTTAGCCTAGTTATCAACTACGTAAGAGCTTTAAGCTAGGGGTTTGCTAGATTATTACTATACATGCGCTACCTGAATCTTATCCTGCTAGTGTGTTTTCTACGAAAATGGTTCATATCCAGGGTGATGGTCATTTCGTCAACTGGCGTTTCGTCAACTCGGTTGAAAGCGACTTTACTGGTGGTTGACGAAGTGACCAATGCCTAGGTCCTCCCCATTTGCTTGTTGACGAAGTGACCAAAATTGTTATTGCATGAATGATATGTAGTTCATACAGCAGCGTAGCTTACAATATAGTTGTTATATCGATGAGTTTGTTTTAGTAATTACCTAATTCTATTTGAAACGATCAAACTTTGCAATTTCGTTACAGCACAGTATATATGTTAACTGCATGCCCATTATACATGTATTCGATAGGTTAAATGTTCCGATGCGAATATTCTAGATGCAAATGCGTCACCTATGCACACTATCTCATACCCATATGCATCCGGGCGTCAATGAATCTTAAGCATTTGTGTTTTATGCAATCTGCATACAATACATGTGTCCACGTACATGGTGCGCATTTATACTATCAAAAGTCAAAACGCATCGAGAGGACTGCTAATAGTCCCCTGTGGAGTCGTGAAAATTGGTGGACTGCAGCGTGCGCCTTCCCACCCCTCCACCCCGCTGTGCGCAGTCAACCGAAGCTGATCCCCCGCAGCGAATCTTGATATCCGGTAATGCTCTCGAAGCATATCATGCACGATTCACGCACATCATGCCATATTGTAAGCCATTTTACTCCCTGTCATGCTTAACACTAAAGTGCTAAGCCAGTGTTAAGTCCCTTACACCCCACCAGTTCCAAAGTCACCCCACCCTAACGATCCGAACTGCTATATAAATGGAAGTCCCGTCAAAGTCACAATTAAATCAGTTTGTTTCCTCAATATTACATATATACTTTACCGATCATGCAGCTGCTGGCATCCCGTCGGCTATGGTTTCTAGATGGCACTTTTGATGTCGTCCATGCACCATTCAAGCAACTCTACTCTGTGCACTGCTACATCCGGCAAGGAACGACAGTCAAACAAGTGCCCCTGGCATTCGCTATAATGTCAGGCAAGGCTGTCAACGACTATATGCTGTATTTCAATCGCTGCGGGAGGCAATCGGCAACACAACACCCGAAGTCTGCATAATGGACTTTGAGGCTGCTGTATGGCAGGCCTTGCGAGCCGTCTTCCCTATGGTCAGGCTTCAAGGCTGCCTTTTTCACTACGCACAGGCAATATTTCGTCGCGTTCAATATCTAGGACTACAACAGGCCTACCTGATGGACCCAGGTACGAAGAATTTCACCAGGATGCTGATGGGCCTGCCCTACCTACCGTACCAGCACATGAACGACGGCCTAGCACAAGTCGTCACCGGAGTGCAAGCGCCGCTTTTACTGGACCTGGCTGAGTATGTCAACAGTACGTGGCTGACCAACCTAGTGCATAGCGCTGCTGAAATAAGCGTACGTTTACGGCCAGTCCATTCGGACAAACAACGAGGTGGAAGGCTGGCATCGGCGACTGAAGCAGCGGGCTGAGAGAGTGCAACTCACCCTGTACCCTCTAATTCAACTGCTCCACACGGAGGCGCTGCTGGTACCCGTGCACGCCGCGCTGGTGCAACAAGGAGTACAAGAGCGGCAGCATCGGGCGCGGTACGAGCGGCTGCAAGTGCAAGTGGAGCGATATTGGGCGCAGTACCGCAGCGGCGCGCGCTTTCTATTCGTGCATTTCTGCTCAGCTGCACAAGACTTGGCCACATTCCGCATTTCGCACACGGCAGGGCACAACAGCAGCAGCAGCAACAATAAAAGTGCAGCTAAGTATAAGACTTTTTAATTCGTTAATTGGACTGTGTTTTACAACCATGGTTTTTACCTGATTATATATGTAGCATTCACTATATATTATATTATATATTTTATGTCTGCGCTTCGTACATGAACCATATGCTGTTGCAATGTAATGTACAGTTTCCAAGAAGTCCTAATATTGCAATTTTCTTAAAATAATATATTTTTCTTTTGTCTGCATTTACGAGTAGTACCGTACTAGAGCGTTATGGACATTCAAGCATACAAACTTTAGAGATTTAGTATATTTGGATTACCGCTTACCGTACAGAACTACATGTACTATTATAGGTTTTAAGTATAGTGTGTGCATATAATATATATTATTATATAAATTTTAATGCGTGATTGACATCGACATGACCATAAATGTAATGGTTAATTTGGAATGCTTTATATATATTTTTAAAATACACCATGTAGAGTGGACCATTTGAAGCGTTATCTTTGGTCCAGTACCCATCAACTACTCCTTAATGAATTTCTACATGTACATCCAAAAATTTGTCATGCAAATGTGTAACATGGGATATCAACCGCGTCATACTGCACACGTTTCAAACACATTGTTTGTTAATGTATAGTCAGAGACGCATCGATTGAAGCCGGCAGATGTCGCGGCAGAAGGGTATCTATATATTAATTAGCATGTCGACTTAGTCATTTCAAGGTTCAGTTTTTGTTTTTTTGCGGCCGCGGGGGTAGTTTATTGGCAGTTGACGAAGTGACCAATGTTGGGGAACTCCCCGTTGGTCAGTTGACGAAGTGACCGAGGTTTGAGATCGCTTCATTGGCTAGTTGACGAAACGACCAATGCAAAAACTGAGTTGACGAAATGGCCAGTTGACGAAACGCCAGTTGACGAAATGACTAGGACCCCATATCCATTCGCCATTCCCATACCCAGGCTCTACTCAACTCATAGACTAGGGGGACATAGACTCATCTCAGACTCATAGTTGTCTCTGAAGAGATGAAATTTTTGTCTCTTCTTGGCTGTAACTAGTAAATTCACATTCACTCTTTTGATCTGTTCGTTTCCTAATCGCATGTTTTAGTTAATTTTCCGATTACCTTTTTGACATAGGCCTATCAAATAACGCGAATTGAGACCGTGTTTAAATTAAATTGATTGACTGCTGCAAGCGCGTTAAAACTTTAGTTTAATAAAACAAAACCTATAATATCGTTAACATAAAAAGCTAAAAAGCGAAGCAAAGAAGCATTTGTAAAAGTATAACAACAAATGTAGTTTATTTTAATATTTTAATTTTAAAAGCTAGTCATGGGATTTAGCGTTATTTGGAGTTTTTAAATGTTACCTTTTTCACAGCCGCCGGCGCGTCGATCCGCGCGCCAGTGAGCCCACTGGAGCCCCGAAGATTTTATTTTATTAGCTTTTCTGCTTTAAGTTAAATTTGATTGTGTTACGGCCAGCAGCTACAAAATAAGCACTACACTAGGCTTAAACTTAAGCCTACAACCGGTGAATTCGATCGGTAATAATTTTCAGTGACAAATTTAATTTAATTATGCATGCCTTAATATTTGGCAATCTTCTACTTTAAATTATTTTCCCGTGAAAAATAGTGTAAAATACGAAGTCATTAGTCCTCAGAGTGTCAATATTAGTGCCTAACCCAATACAGGAAGTTCCCAAACACTTTTGGCGGCGGGAAGAGGCGGCGCCACAGGTACTCATTGAGGTGGGTGTCAAACAGGGCGTCGATAGTGCCGTGCATCGCCCTGAATTTGGCCTTGACGCCTTCCCATGAGGGCCATGACCCCTCAATGGTGTTCGTATGGACGGTCGGGTCGTGGGGGTCCACGAAATGGAGTCAATGATTGACAGCCAAGTGATTCTGCAAGCCATTGTAGCCGGTAGGTCTGCCTGATAGGCTGAAAAGTTTGTGTAAATATGAAAATAATTTAATGCAGTAAACTAGAAGATTGCCGCCTTTATTACCCTAAGGCCCAAGACAAAACAAAATGTCTAAAACTAAAAATATAAGGCAATATATTTCGTTTTTCGTCTTAGGCCTTAGGCCTTAGGTTAGGGTAATAAAGGCTTCTAGTCAATCTGGCAACAAGACAATCTGGCAACAGATTTTTTGGATTTTAGATACAAACGCAACTTTACATATAGTTTTTAATTTTACATGTAGAGAATTAACTTTAGGATTGTATCTTTTCTAATAAAAATTGTACATTATGGCTGCACTAATGCATTTCTAAAACGAAGAGCTTACGTGCACGGCCACCGTTCACGTAAGCTCAGAATTGCATGCACGGCAGAGCTATATCTTATAGGCTTATATATAGTAAGTCATATACTATTCGAATTAATATTTAAGTTAACAAAAAAACAATGAATTAAGATTACATTTGCAGTCCATGGTGTACAGGGGATAAAACATTATAAAACAATATAGTAAAAATATTTTTTAAATAGGTTTGCCAATGCCAATGCATGGGTTTAAGGGCCCCAGTCCCGGACAATTGCCGGCTGCCATGCACGCAATTACAACACTAGGTGGACGGCTGCATACATGCAAATAAAGCACTAGGTAGATAGCCGCCGTGCACGCAATTCTGAGCTTACGTGAATGGCTGCCGTGCACGCAAGCTCTTCGTTTCTAAAATAATTTATAGTATATTGTCAAACATTTTAATATAATAGTATATCTGAGAAGAGGATAAAACTACTTGTAGTATGTGGCCCTTAGTGAAATTAAGGAATGCATAATAGAACACATCCAATTAAAAATAAATAGCAATCCTATATACTAATAATAATATCAATAGTAATAATAATAATATTAATATTAATATTGATAGCAATAATAATAAAAACAATTATAATAAAAATAATAATAAAAGCTTTCTAATCTGTTTAAATGCCAAATAGTCTATTTAATAGCATTTTACTACACCTTATTACCAGATTGACTATTACCATTTTGATTATTACTAGATTGTCTATTACCAGATTGTCTATTACCAGATTGTCTATTACCAGATTGCCTATTGCCAGATTGACTGGAAACTATAATAAAAATAGGGAGAAAAATAAATTGTATAAACTCTAATTTAATAATTCTAAATCTTAATACTTATTTAAACTTGTAACTACTTATGTTACCCTATTTGCTATCAAAGTACACATTAAATTGATTTAGTAGTATTTAGAAGGTTTGAAATTGTAGTAAGAAATATATAATTATTAACTTTTTCTAGACTTGGCCTTAAAGGTCTATAATTAAACTAGATTTTTTCCTTTTTATTCTATATTTATAGGCCTATAGGCCTAGGGTCTAGAAAATAGTATATTCCATTTTATTGAATCAATCAATCAATCACTAAGCATCAACTATCAATCAATAGTATTATTAATAATCACATAACTGACCATAAACTATCAACATATGAATATGATCTCACTATTATATATCATAATAAATTCTAACTATAATATTAGGTCTAATGACATTCATTTTGAACTTTATGCATCTAAGTTATAATCTAATCTAAAAATAAACAATATAAGACAGCCAAGCATTTTAGAGTCAAAATTAGAAGAAAAAGTTCAACTCTTTCTCAAGCTAATCTAAGACTAGATGATCATTTGTAGAATATTTTATAGATTAAATTACGTACTATTAACTATTTAATCATAACCACTGAACTTATTTTAGGATTTATATATTTTCATTGCTTTCAATTTGATTGAGATGATTTTCATTTTGGCCACTATGAAAAATGTAGAATAGTGGATTGATGCTCCAATGTTGATCACTCTCTTCAGCTATCCACAGCTAAGCTGCTCCAAACAGCAAATCTACTAGTAGCAGTTCCAGCCAGAGCAAAAGCAGATCCTCCAACATGCAGCGCCTGCTGTTGCCAAGCCGATCGCTGCTTATGAGCCCTTTGCAGCCAATTTATCGCAGCCTCACAGCAGCATCAACCAGCGGCAGCCAGGGCCACCAGACTCAGCAGCAGGCTCAGCATGCGGCCAATAGTGGTGATGTCTACCGGCGCATCAACAAGCTACTGGTTGCCAACAGGGGAGAAATTGCCATCAGAATTTACCGCGCCTGCACCGAGATGGGCGTTCGGACTGTCGGCATTTACAGCGAGGCCGACACCATGCACCTGCACAGGACCATGGCTGATGAGTCCTACCTAATTGGCAAGGGCATGCAGCCGGTCCAGGCCTACCTTAATATACCTGCTATTATCCAGGTAAGGGACTCGAAATCTTGCTTCTCCTTTTTACTCATTCATCTGTTTATTTACTGTCCGATAAATAAATTTTAGCTATCCAAGTCGCCAATTGGACACTTACTCTGTCACTCTCTTAGTCTGTCACTCTTAGTCTGTCACTATTAGTCTTTCACTGTCTTAGTCTGTCACTGTCTTACTCTGTCACTCTCTTTGTCTGTCACTCTTACCGTCACTTTTACTGTCACTCTTACTCTGTCACTCTCAGTGTCACTTCTACTGTCATTCTCACTGTCATTTTACTGTCACTCTTAGTCTGTCACTTTCTTGCTCTACCACTTTTATTCTCACCCGTACGCTGTCACTCTGTCAGTCACTTAATGTCACTCTTACTCTGTCAGTCACTTTCTCACTTACCCCCCAACCCAGGTTGCCAAGGAGACGGGCTCGGACGCCATCCACCCTGGCTACGGCTTCCTATCCGAGCGGTCTGAATTCGCTCAGGCTTGCGCTGACGCCGGCATTTCGTTTGTCGGCCCCCGGCCGGAGACGGTGAAGCAGATGGGCGACAAAGTGCTGGCCAGGGAGGCGGCCATCGCGGCCGGCGTGGCGGTGGTGCCCGGCAGCCCCGGCCCGGTGACCACCCACGAGGAGGCGGCCGCCTTCTGCTCAGCTAACAGTTTCCCCGTGATGCTCAAGGCAGCCTACGGCGGCGGCGGTCGCGGCATGCGGATCGTGCGCAAGGAGTCGGAGCTGGCCGAGGCCTTCAACCGGGCCACCTCGGAGGCCAAGGCCGCATTCGGCAACGGGGCTCTGTTTATCGAGCGCTACGTAGAAAATCCGCGCCACATCGAGGTGCAAATCCTTGGCGATCGGTACGGAAACATTTTGCACCTGTACGAGAGGGATTGCTCCGTGCAGCGGCGCCATCAGAAGGTTGGTTTGCAGTGCTAGGGGTAGGGAATACAAAATCCCGAGTAGTTTTGACAATCCCGGGATTCTTTGCATGCCAGTATCAGCTCAGGAAAATCACACTTGATTGTGATTTAACCTGGGGAATGATAGCTTTACGCTCGTACAGAGCTATGGCCCGAGGTACTGATGCCAGGTTAGAAAGGGGATTAGACCTCACCCTCGTAGGGGCACGCGCCCTTAGATGGAGCAGCGGTAGCTTTGGTTGTGGTCCGATAGCAATGTCCCACTGTTCTGATCCCAACTACGACCAAAGAGTTTTGAAGGTAGGGACTGCTTAATAAAAGTAGTTGTACATTACTAATATTACACCTGAGATCTCATTACGATCTGCTGACCGCTTCTGTTTTGTATCCTTCTACTCACTAGCCTGCATGCTTAGACGATTAGTAAATCGAAGCGTGATAAATGGGTTATGATTTTCACCTGACAATTGTATCTCAGCTGCAGATAGTACTACTCGAGAATGAATTGATTGAATTATTGCAAAGCGGGATCGGGATCCCGATGGTCGATCCCGGACAATTGTGATTTAAGCGTAATCCCGGGATTGTATTCCCTAGCCAGGGGGCTCTTGATTGCTGCATGCTGGGGTGGCTGGGCCTAGCTACATCTGCATCCCAATCGCGTCTCTTACCAGGTGGTGGAGATCGCCCCGGCGCCCAACATCAACCCTGACGTGTGCCGCAGCATGTGCCTTGACGCCGTCAAGCTGATGCGACACGTCGGCTACGAGAACGCGGGCACGGTGGAGTTCCTGTACGACGTAAAGTCGGGGCAGTACTACTTCATTGAGGTCAACGCCAGGCTGCAGGTGGAGCACACCGTTACTGAGGAGATCACCGGCATCGACATCGTGCGGTCTCAGGTAAGCCCGGCTGGCTGCCTGACTGACAGACAGACAGACAGACAGACAGACAGACAGACAGAAACTAAGACGGACAGACAGACAGACAGACAGAAACTAAGACGGACAGACAGACAGACAGACAGACACTAAGACGGACAGACAGACAGACAGACAGACAGACAGACAGACACTAAGACGGACAGACAGACACACACACACACACACGTCACACACAGAGACACTAAGACAGACAGACAGGCACTAAGACGGACAGACAGACACACACAGACAGACACTAAGACAGACAGACACAGACACTAAGACAGACAGACAGACAGACACTAAGACGGACAGACAGACAGACACAGACAGACAGGCACTAAGACGGACAGACAGAAAGACAGACAGACACACACAGACAGACACTAAGACAGACAGACAGACAGAAGACAAATAAATAATGACAAGCAAAATAAAGTCAGCGAATTTAATTGCAAGTATTAGCTGAACTGAAACTGAATGCCACATAGTTCATTGCTTTTCATTACTAAGAAATAAAAGCCACAATTAATTTTGAGCTCTTTGAACTACCTCGCTATTCTGAGCAGTGGAGTCGTTATCGAAGTTTCAATGATCACGTGCACAGTTAAGCAGTTGTTTAGTTGAGTTAAGAGAGCTCTCTCTCCTGAGATCCTGATCACTTTCTGTTCGAATTTCAGTTTATGCAAAAGCAGAAACTGCATTTTGTTGCTTCGAATCTGGGTAAAAATTCAGCCAGAGCGAAGTCCGGTTCCAGTTCGAATATGCTCCAGTTTAGCCGCTTATCGGGCTAGCGGCCTGCTCCAGTTCCACTGTACTTCGATCTTCGATCTGCTAATTCCACTTTAGATAAGCTGCCGCTGTGTCCAGCTAGCTTGCTGCACTGCACAGCTTGTAGTTTGGGGGTTCCTTCCACCGCGCGACCCTCCTAACCTTGCAGTGTCCCGCCCCGCCATTTCTTATGCAAACTTTCCTTACCCCCGGGGCCTGGACTCTCAAGCTATTTTTGCTTATAATGCCTCCTTTAGCAGCGACATTAGTTTGAACCTTAGCGCTACGGTAATGCTGAGGGTGCACCGTATGTAGGGAGAGAATTTATCTTATAGGCCAAGGCACACTGGGTGCATGGCAGAAATAGTGCAACCAGCTTAGCTAACTTGTTCAATACGGCTGTGTATCTGATTTGTGACAGCAGGAGAGCCAGTCCTCATGGGTGTTACTTCTACGAGCCAGTCCTCATTTCTATGAGCCAGTCCTCATGGGTGCCACTTCTATGAGCCAGTCCTCATTTCTTTGAGCCAGTCCTCATGGGTGCCACTTCTATGAGCCAGTCCTCATGGGTGCCACTTCTATGAGCCAGTCCTCATTTCTATGAGCCAGTCCTCATTTCTATGAGCCAGTCCTCATTTCTATGAGCCAGTCCTCATTTCTATGAGCCAGTCCTCATTTCTTTGAGCCAGTCCTCATGGAGGCCACTTCTATGAGCCATTCCTCATAGGTGCCACTTCTATGAGCCAGTCCTCATTTCTATGAGCCAGTCCTCATTTCTATGAGCCAGTCCTCATGGGTGCCACTTCTATGAGCCAGTCCTCATTTCTATGAGCCAGTCCTCATGGGTACTACTTCTATGAGCCAGTCCTCATTTCTATGAGCCAGTCCTCATAGGTGCCACTTCTATGAGCCAGTCCTCATTTCTATGAGCCAGTCCTCATGGGTGCCACTTCTATGAGCCAGTCCTCATGGGTGCCACTTCTATGAGCCAGTCCTCATGGGTGCCACTTCTATGAGCCAGTCCTCATGGGTGCCACTTCTATGAGCCAGTCCTCATGGGTGCCACTTCTATGAGCCAGTCCTCATGGGTGCCACTTCTATGAGCCAGTCCTCATGGGTGCCACTTCTATGAGCCAGTCCTCATGGGTGCCACTTCTATGAGCCAGTCCTCATGGGTGCCACTTCTATGAGCCAGTTCTTGCTTTTGGCTAAAGACTTAAAAATAAGTTCTGTCCATAGTCTCTCCAGCGCAAGCATTCCGGGAACTTTTGGGGCACCCCTTGTAGTATGTACTTTTGTTTAGCGAGTTTTGCGGTCCGCTTTAACAAACAAACTATACTTTATAACAAAAACATGTATAAAATTATTCTTTTTTGTTAGTCTGTTTGGCTGAAACTTTCGAATGTTGCCAGACCTGCAGGTTTCTCTCTTGAGTCGTCCTTGCAGTGCACCCCCCGTATTGTGCAAATGTATGAATGGCACAATGGGTGCTCATAGGCTTCACAGCAGGGTCTTTTCAGTGCGAGACCATTGTTGCGCTCATAATTCAATTGAGAAAGTAGCAAGTTGTCTCAAGTGCTTGGGAGCAGTGCTCACTGCCTCTACTGTTGGATCGATGCTTTAATTAGCTGTGTCCCTGTCTCTCCCCCCTAGTGTCCAGCTCACTGCTCACTGAAATTGTGCGCTCTGGTCATGAGCTCAAGCCTGTTTACCGCCGGGTTTGCTTTCTGCTTTATGGTTTTTGCTTTCCGCTATTGTGTAGAAGGACAGTCTAGGTATGCATGCTTGTCCCCCTGTCTGTTGAGTTTTCTCTTCACTGCTCTCTGTCCATTCAGTCTTCCCTTTCACGTGAATTTGTCAGTTAATTTTTCTAGTACAGCATTCTCTCTACTATTCACTGTCTGTCAGTATGTCAGGTCTGTAATTTCTATGAGCCAGTCCCCTGGTTAATTATGCCATTTCTATGAGCCAGTCCCCTGGTTAATTATGCCATTTCTATGAGCCAGTCCCCTGGTTAATTATGCCATTTCTATGAGCCAGTCCCCTGGTTAATTATGCCATTTCTATGAGCCAGTCCCCTGGTTAATTATGCCATTTCTATGAGCCAGTCCCCTGGTTAATTATGCCATTTCTATGAGCCAGTCCCCTGGTTAATTATGCCATTTCTATGAGCCAGTCCTCAGGTTAATTATGCCATTTCTATGAGCCAGTCCCCTGGTTAATTATGCCATTTCTATGAGCCAGTCCCCAGGTTAATTATGCCATTTCTATGAGCCAGTCCCCTGGTTAATTATGCCATTTCTATGAGCCAGTCCCCTGGTTAATTATGCCATTTCTATGAGCCAGTCCCCTGGTTAATTATGCCATTTCTATGAGCCAGTCCCCTGGTTAATTATGCCATTTCTATGAGCCAGTCCCCTGGTTAATTATGCCATTTCTATGAGCCAGTCCCCTGGTTAATTATGCCATTTCTATGAGCCAGTCCCCTGGTTAATTATGCCATTTCTATGAGCCAGTCCCCTGGTTAATTATGCCATTTCTATGAGCCAGTCCCCTGGTTAATTATGCCATTTCTATGAGCCAGTCCCCTGGTTAATTATGCCATTTCTATGAGCCAGTCCCCTGGTTAATTATGCCATTTCTATGAGCCAGTCCCCTGGTTAATTATGCCATTTCTATGAGCCAGTCCCCTGGTTAATTATGCCATTTCTATGAGCCAGTCCCCTGGTTAATTATGC
Organism: Macrostomum lignano; assembly: GCA_002269645.1. NCBI lineage: Eukaryota > Metazoa > Platyhelminthes > Macrostomidae > Macrostomum > Macrostomum lignano. Next base: position 238,874 of record NIVC01002037.1, on the reverse strand, counting down.
CATTTCTATGAGCCAGTCCCCTGGTTAATTATGCCATTTCTATGAGCCAGTCCCCTGGTTAATTATGCCATTTCTATGAGCCAGTCCCCTGGTTAATTATGCCATTTCTATGAGCCAGTCCTCAGGTTAATTACGCCATTTCTATGAGCCAGTCCCCAGGTTAATCATGCCATTTCTATGAGCCAGTCCCCTGGTTAATTATGCCATTTCTATGAGCCAGTCCCCTGGTTAATTATGCCATTTCTATGAGCCAGTCCCCAGGTTAATTATGCCATTTCTATTAGCCAGTCCCCTGGTTAATTATGCCATTTCTATGAGCCAGTCCCCTGGTTAATTATGCCATTTCTATGAGCCAGTCCCCTGGTTAATTATGCCATTTCTAAGAGCCAGTCCTCAGGTTAATTACGCCATTTCTATGAGCCAGTCCCCAGGTTAATCATGCCATTTCTATGAGCCAGTCCCCTGGTTAATCCTGCCATTTCTAAGAGCCAGTCCTCAGGTTAATTACGCCATTTCTATGAGCCAGTCCCCTGGTTAATCCTGCCATTTCTATGAGCCAGTCCTCAGGTTAATTATGCCATTTCTATGAGCCAGTCCCCTGGTTAATCCTGCCATTTCTAAGAGCCAGTCCTCAGGTTAATTACGCCATTTCTATGAGCCAGTCCCCAGGTTAATTATGCCATTTCTATTAGCCAGTCCCCTGGTTAATTATGCCATTTCTATTAGCCAGTCCCCTGGTTAATTATGCCATTTCTATGAGCCAGTCCCCAGGTTAATTATGCCATTTCTATGAGCCAGTCCCCAGGTTAATTATGCCATTTCTATGAGCCAGTCCTCAGGTTAATTATGCCATTTCTATGAGCCAGTCCCCTGGTTAATCCTGCCATTTCTAAGAGCCAGTCCTCAGGTTAATTATGCCATTTCTATGAGCCAGTCCCCAGGTTAATTATGCCATTTCTATGAGCCAGTCCCCTGGTTAATTATGCCATTTCTATGAGCCAGTCCCCTGGTTAATCCTGCCATTTCTATGAGCCAGTCCCCAGGTTAATTATGCCATTTCTATGAGTCAGTCCCCAGGTTAATTATGCCATTTCTATGAGCCAGTCCCCTGGTTAATTATCCCTTTTCATTGAGCCAGTCCCCTGGTTAATTATGCCATTTCTATGAGCCAGTCCCCTGGTTAATCCTGCCATTTCTATGAGCCAGTCCCCAGGTTAATTATTCCATTTCTATGAGTCAGTCCCCAGGTTAATCATGCCATTTCTATGAGCCAGTCCCCTGGTTAATTATGCCATTTCTATGAGCCAGTCCCCTGGTTAATTATGCCATTTCTATGAGCCAGTCCCCAGGTTAATTATGCCATTTCTATTAGCCAGTCCCCTGGTTAATTATGCCATTTCTATGAGCCAGTCCCCTGGTTAATTATGCCATTTCTATGAGCCAGTCCCCAGGTTAATTATGCCATTTCTATTAGCCAGTCCCCTGGTTAATTATGCCATTTCTATGAGCCAGTCCCCTGGTTAATTATGCCATTTCTATGAGCCAGTCCCCTGGTTAATTATGCCATTTCTAAGAGCCAGTCCTCAGGTTAATTACGCCATTTCTATGAGCCAGTCCCCAGGTTAATCATGCCATTTCTATGAGCCAGTCCCCTGGTTAATCCTGCCATTTCTAAGAGCCAGTCCTCAGGTTAATTACGCCATTTCTATGAGCCAGTCCCCTGGTTAATCCTGCCATTTCTATGAGCCAGTCCTCAGGTTAATTATGCCATTTCTATGAGCCAGTCCCCTGGTTAATCCTGCCATTTCTAAGAGCCAGTCCTCAGGTTAATTACGCCATTTCTATGAGCCAGTCCCCAGGTTAATCATGCCATTTCTATGAGCCAGTCCCCTGGTTAATTATGCCATTTCTATTAGCCAGTCCCCTGGTTAATTATGCCATTTCTATGAGCCAGTCCCCAGGTTAATTATGCCATTTCTATGAGCCAGTCCCCAGGTTAATTATGCCATTTCTATGAGCCAGTCCTCAGGTTAATTATGCCATTTCTATGAGCCAGTCCCCTGGTTAATCCTGCCATTTCTAAGAGCCAGTCCTCAGGTTAATTATGCCATTTCTATGAGCCAGTCCCCAGGTTAATTATGCCATTTCTATGAGCCAGTCCCCTGGTTAATTATGCCATTTCTATGAGCCAGTCCCCTGGTTAATCCTGCCATTTCTATGAGCCAGTCCCCAGGTTAATTATGCCATTTCTATGAGTCAGTCCCCAGGTTAATTATGCCATTTCTATGAGCCAGTCCCCTGGTTAATTATCCCTTTTCATTGAGCCAGTCCCCTGGTTAATTATGCCATTTCTATGAGCCAGTCCCCTGGTTAATCCTGCCATTTCTATGAGCCAGTCCCCAGGTTAATTATTCCATTTCTATGAGTCAGTCCCCAGGTTAATTATGCCATTTCTATGAGCCAGTCCCCTGGTTAATTATGCCATTTCTATGAGCCAGTCCCCAGGTTAATTATGCCATTTCTATGAGCCAGTCCCCTGGTTAATTATGCCATTTCTATGAGCCAGTCCCCTGGTTAATTATGCCATTTCTATGAGCCAGTCCCCAGGTTAATCATGCCATTTCTATGAGCCAGTCCTCAGATTCAGAATATCTTTCTCACTCTGCATCTTGATCATCTCCAGTCAGAAGTACTACGCAGCCTACTCAACTCAACCTGACGCAATGCTCAGCTTCCCCACCCCCTGTTCGCTTGTCCGGTCAGATCCGCCTGGCTGAGGGCTTCTCTCTGCGCGACATCGGGCTGAAGCAGGAGCGCATCGAGGTGAACGGCTACGCCATGCAGTGCCGCGTCACCACCGAGGACGTGTCCAAGGGCTTCCAGCCCGACTCCGGCCGGCTGGAGGTGTTCCGCCCCGGACAGGGCATCGGCATCCGGTTGGACTCGGCCAGCGCCTACGCCGGCGCCATCATCTCGCCGTATTACGACAGCCTGCTGTGCAAGGTGATCGCTCACACCAAGGACTTCCGCGACTGCGCCGCCAAGATGGAACGGGCGCTGCGAGAATTCCGCGTCCGCGGCGTCAAGACCAACATTCCGTTCCTGCTGAACGTGCTGCGCAGCGAGAAGTTTCTGTCCGGCACCACGGACACTTCGTTTATTGACCAGCACCCGGAGCTGTTCAAGCTGCAGGCTCACAAGAACCGCGCTCAGCGGCTGATCCACTTCATTGGTGATTTTCATTCACTGCTGCTGGCATCAATCTCTGATGCCAGCCCTCAGATTTGGTGCCATCTCTGATGCCAGTCCTCAGATTTGATGCCATCTCGGATGCCAGTCCTCAGATTTGATGCCATTTCTGATGCCAGTCCTCAGATTTGATGCCATTTCTGATGCCAGCCCTCAGATTTGGTGCCATCTCTGATGCCAGTCCTCAGATTTGATGCCATTTTGAATGCCAGCCCTCAGATTTGATGCCATTTTGAATGCCAGTCCTCAGATTTGATGCCATTTTGAATGCCAGTCCTTAGATTTGATGCCATTTCTGATGCCAGTCCTCAGATTTGATGCCATTTCTGATGCCAGCCCTCAGATTTGTTGCCAGTCCTCAGATTTAATGCCGTTTCTGATGCCAGCCCTAAGATTTGATGCCATTTTGAATGCCAGCCCTCAGATTTGATGCCATTTCTGATGCCAGTCCTCAGATTTGATGCCATTTCTGATGCCAGCCCTCAGATTTGATGCCATTTTGAATGCCAGCCCTCAGATTTGATGCCATTTTGAATGCCAGCCCTCAGATTTGATGCCATTTTGAATGCCAGTCCTTAGATTTGATGCCATTTCTGATGCCAGTCCTCAGATTTGATGCCATTTCTGATGATAGCCCTTAGATTTGATGCCATTTCTGATGCCAGTCCTCAGATTTGATGCCATTTCTGATGCCAGTCCTCAGATTTGATGCCATTTCTGATGCCAGTCCTCAGATTTGATGCCATTTCTGATGCCAGTCCTCAGATTTGATGCCATTTCTGATGCCAGTCCTCAGATTTGATGCCATTTTGAATGCCAGCTTTCAGTCGTCATACTAAGCACCACTTTTATCCTAGTTTTGACCAACCAATGAGCTTATTCAATAGTCTAAGTCTACCTTGAAAGTAATGCCTTATCAATTTTAGCCTCTAAATTTTTCTAAACATCAATCATCCCCCTTTCAGGCGAAATCCTGGTCAACAAGTCCATGACTCCGCTGGGCATACCCGAGATTCGCATACCCGACGTACAGCCAACGGTGCCGCAGGTGGACTACAGTGAGTCCTGTTCTCAATTGTGCTCACGATAGAACTGTCTGATTTCCATAAGGGACTGAAGCAGCGCAGCAGTAAACCCGGGCCGCCACTTTAATCTAGGGCTGACCCCAAGTAAGGCACGGAGTATGTGCGGAGTACGGAGATGTCAAGATATTCAGTAGCTCTATTGTGAATACTGTATAATAGTTTTGCCGATATGTATCGAAAGTATTAATAAATAACCGCAACTCCACTGCCCAAAACAATTGCAGCCGCTGAGCCGCCGAAGGGCTGGCGCCAAATCCTAGTGGACCAGGGTCCCGAAGCCTTCGCCCGCGCCATCAAGGAGCACCCGAGCGTGCTGCTCACCGACACCACAATGCGCGACGCCCATCAGTCGCTCCTAGCAACCCGGGTTCGAACCTACGACCTACTGAAAATCGCGCCCTACGCGGCCAGAAATTTGTCCGGCCTGCTGTCGCTGGAGTGCTGGGGCGGCGCAACCTTCGACGTGGCCATGCGGTTCCTGCACGAGTGCCCCTGGGAGCGGCTGGAGGAGCTGCGCCAGCAGGTGCCCAACATCCCCTTCCAGATGCTGCTGCGCGGCGCCAGTGCTGTTGGCTACACCAACTATCCGGACAATGTGGTGTACAAGTTCTGCGACCAGGCCGTGAAATCCGGCATGGACATTTTCCGCGTGTTCGACTCGCTTAACTATGTTCCTAATATGGAAGTCGGCATGGACGCCGTGAGGAAGGCTGGCGGAGTTGTCGAGGCTGCCGTGTGCTACACTGGAGATGTGCTCAAGTAAGCTGAAATCAGTCCCAAGTGGCGCCGATAGATCTCATATTTCGCGTAAATATGTCGTAGATGGCGCCAAAAAGGTGTCTGAAATGGCGCCATAATTTACTGAAATGGCGCCAAAAATTACTGAAATGGCGCCAAAAAGGTGTCTGAAATGGCGCCAAAATTTACTCAAATTGCGCCAAAATTTACTGAAATGGCGCCAAAAATTACTGAAATGGCGCCAAAATAGGTGTCTGAAATTCCATCAAACATTTTAACAAAATGGCGCCAAAATGGGTGCCTCAAATGGCGCAAAAAGCGTGTCTTAAATGGCGCCAAAACGGGTCGCATCTGGCACCAATATAGTTTTGATCTCATAAGGCATCATCAAGCTTCAAAACTGATGCCATTAAAATTTGGGGTCTCAATCGGGGCACTGGGGGGTGGCGCCAAAAAAATGAGTACTGGACTAAAAGTACAAGATGTGGAGCTTAGCTTTCAAAATTGCGGAAAGTCATCACGCCTAATCCTTTAATAACACCCAGCTCGAAAAAGTACAACATGGACTATTACCTGAAGACCGCCGACCAGCTGGTGGAGTCGGGCACGCACATCCTGGCCGTCAAGGACATGGCCGGCCTATTGAAACCGGCCGGCGCCCGCGCCCTCATCGGCGCCTTGAAGAAGGCCTTCCCGGACCACCCGCTGCACGTGCACACCCACGACACCGCCGGCGCTGGAGTTGCCACACTGCTAGCCTGCGCCGATGCCGGCGCCGACATCATCGACTGCGCCGTCGACTCCATGAGCGGCATCACCTCGCAGCCGTCTATGGGCGCTTTGGTGTCCTGCCTGCAGCAGGACTGCGGAGTCAAACTCAGCGATGTCACTCCGTATAGCGCGTATTGGGAGGTGGCCAGGTATGCGCCTGCTTCTCGGGTGAATGTGTGAACTGTCAACAGGTGAACTGGTTTGTCCTGTTCCCAGGTGAACTGGTTTGTCCTGTTCCCAGGTGAACTGGTTTGTCCTGTTCCCAGGTAAACTGGTTTGTCCTGTTCCCAGGTGAACTGGTTTGTCCTGTTCCCAGGTGAATTGGTTTGTCCTGTTCCCAAGTAAACTGGTTTGTCCTGTTCCCAGGTGAACTGGTTTGTCCTGTTCCCAGGTGAACTGGTTTGTCCTGTTCCATTTTTTTTTCTTATTGATTATTACTAAGTCACCACTCACCGGTTTCCCGGCTTTAAGTCACCGGTTCCCCGGTACTAAGTCACCCGTTTTCTAGGTACTAAGTCACGGATTTCCCTGGTGGCATGCGCGGAAACCCAGCATCACCCCCGCTCCCGCAGGCGGCTGTACGCCAACTTTGAGTGCACCAGCACCATGCGCAGCGGCAACGCGGACGTGTACGAAAACGAGATCCCAGGTGGCCAGTACACCAACCTGCAGTTCCAGTCTATCAGCCTGGGCCTGTCCAACCAGTTTGAGCTGGTCAAGAAGAAATTTGCCGAAGCCAACGAGCTTATGGGCGATATTATTAAGGTTTGGCTTCGCCGTTTCCTTCTTTCTATAACTCCCATAATATCGTATACGCAATAATTTCTCTTATCACATTCTTATCCACTGGTTTTAATTCCCTACCCCAGTCTGGACTGCTCCCCGGAATTCCGGTCTATACTACTCAGTTATCCTAGTCAATTATCCTACTCAATTATACTACTCAGTTGTACTACTCAATTATACTACTCAGTTATCCTACTCAGTTGTACTACTCAGTTGTACTACTCAATTATACTACTCAGTTATCCTACTCAGTTGTACTACTCAGTTGTACTACTCAATTATACTACTCAGTTATCCTACTCAATTATACTACTTAGTGTACTACTCAGTTGTACTACTCAATTATACTACTCAGTTATCCTATTCAATTATACTACTCAGTTGTACTACTCAGTTGTACTACTCAGTTGTACTACTCAATTATACTACTCAGTTATCCTACTCAATTATACTACTCAGTGTACTACTCAGTTGTACTACTCAATTATACTACTCAGATATCCTACTCAATTATACTACTCAGTTGTACTACTCAGTTGTACTACTCAATTATACTACTCAGTTATCCTACTCCATTATACTACACAGTGTACTACTCAGTTGTACTACTCAATTATACTACTCAGTTATCCTACTCAATTATACTACTCGTTGTGCTACTCAATTATACTAGTCAATTATCCTACTCAATTATCCTACTCAATTATACTACTTAAATATACTACTCAATTATACTTCTCAATTATACTACTCAATTATACTACTCAACTACACTACTCAATAACTATGCTTCTCGAACCCTCCAGGTGACTCCCAGCTCGAAGATCGTGGGCGACCTGGCCCAGTTCATGGTGGCCAACAACCTGTCCAAGCAGGACGTCATCGACAAGGCCTCCGAGCTGTCCTTCCCCACCTCGGTGGTGGAATTCTTCGACGGCCTGATCGGCCAGCCGGTTGGCGGCTTCCCCGAGCAGCTGTCCCGCGGCGTCCTGCAGGGCCGGCAGCCGCGCTTCTCCGGCCGGCCGGGCGCCGAGTTGCCGCCGTTGGACTTCGACGCTCTGCGGGCCAGCCTGCAGGAGAAATTCGGCGACCAGGAGATCAGCGACAAAGACGTGATTAGCGCCGCTCTTTATCCGCGCGTGTTCGACGACTTCGCGGCGATCCGCCAGAAGTACGGGCCGGTCAGCAAGCTGCAGACCCGCGTGTTCTTCCAGGGCCCGAAGATTGCCGAGGAGCTGGAGCTCCACCTGGAGCGCGGCAAGACCATCTACATCAAGCCGCTGGCCGTGGCCGAGCCGGACAAGACGGGCAAGAGCGAGTGCTTCTTCGAGCTGAACGGCCAGCAGAGAGTGGTCTACATCACTGACAAGGTAATGCTAGCAGCTGGCTTAGCTAAAGATCTTAGTAAAACTTCTTACAGTCATAAAAGAACAATGGGAATCGCTGGAACTTCACTAGAAGCAGTTAAAGAACCGCCTTTAAATCCACCAGGATCATCGCCCCCCTATCCATCAGAATCGCCCCTGATCCTTCAGAACCGCCCCTGATCCATCAGAATCGCCCCTGATCCATCAGAATCGCCCCCGATCCATCAGAATCGCCCCCGATCCAAAAGAATCGCCGGCCACCGATCCATCAGAATCGCCCCCGATCCATCAGAATCGCCCCCGATCCATCAGAATCGCCCCTGATCCATCAGAATCGCCGGCCCCCGATCCATCAGAATCGCCGGCCCCCGATCCATCAGAATCGCCGGCTCCCGATCCATCAGAATCGCCCCCGATCCATCAGAATCGCCCCTGATCCTGCAGAAGAATCGCCGGCCCCCGATCTATCAGAATCGCCCCCGATCCATCAGAATCGCCGGCCCCCGATCCATCAGAATCGCCCCCGATCCATCAGAATCGCCCCTGATCCTGCAGAAGAATCGCCCTGAACCATGGAAAAAATGTCCTCAAATCGCATAAAAGTTGAAGCTCAAAATGCTTGCTTATATTCGTAAACTTTTAGTAACTTGCTATTATTACTTAGCAAAACCGCATCGGTCTACTATTTAGTAGAAAAACGCGTTTTTTTCACTTTTTTAGGAGGCTTCAAAGAACGTGACCATCCGTCCCAAGGCCAAGGCCACCGTCAAGGGCTCCATCGGTGCCCCGATGCCTGGCGAGATCCTCGACGTCAAGGTGCAGTCGGACGATGTGGTTGAGAAGGGCCAGCCGCTCATGGTGGTGTCCGCCATGAAGATGGAGCTGGTGGTCACCGCGCCAATCGCCGGCCGAATCAAAACCATCCACGTTGGCGCCGGGGACAAAGTGGAGGGCAACGATCTGCTCATCGATATGGAGTGATGGCGGTTGCGCAGCTGCCGGACTCACTGTTGCTGGCGGTGTGGGAGCCCATTTGATTCTGGTAGCAACGACTGGTTCTGGCTTGTCTAGTGGGTGCCGCTATGCCGAGTTTCATTGGCCTTGGCCTCCTCTCTGCATGCATCAGCTCTCTGTCTTCAGCTCTCTCCTACTCCCTCCTTCCAGTCTCTCCTCCACCCTCTCCATCCTCTCCTTCCTTTCCACTCCTCTCCACCCTCTCCACCCTCTCCTTCCTCTTTACCCTCTCTACTCTCTCCACCCTCTCCTTCCTCTCCACCCTCTCCTTCCTCTCCACCCTCTCCTTCCTCTCCACCCTCTCCTTCCTCTCCACCCTCTCCTTCCTCTCCACCCTCTCCTTCCTCTCCACCCTCTCCTTCCTCTCCACCCTTTCCTTCCTCTCCACCCTCTCCTTCCTCTCCACCCTCTCCTTCCTCTCCACCCTCTCTTTCCTCTTTACCCTCTCCACCCTCTCCTTCCTCTCCTTCCTCTTTACCCTCTCCACCCTCTCCTTCCTCTCCACCCTCTCCTTCTCCCTCTTCCACTCTCTCTCTCTCTGTCTTCCTCTCCTCTTCTCCCCTCTCTTTTCTTAATACACTCAAGATCCCGTCAGTCCCCTTGCCTCCCGCTCTCAGACTATCCTCATTTGTTATATTCGTGCATCAGAATTCAGTTTGTAACAAACTCGGCCAGTGCAACCGCAGCCACTCCTCAACTCGCCGCCAGTGCCTGTCAGCAGATATTTATCAGCAACTCGAGTCCCACAGCCAGATTCCTGCGTTTCCTTTAGTTTTCTACATCCGCGTTTTTCTGTTATTTTTTAGTCCGTATGAACTGTTCATTAGGCTCCGTGATCATGCACCGGTTGAACTCGCGCAGTGTCTGTTCTGATTATCAATGACGCTTGCAGTTTTTTTAATGAGCGCTAGAAATTTTTATTTAATAGGAATTTTCTCCCATTTTGCCATAATTATTATGCATAGTAGACTTTATTATTATAATTCGTCACGAATGCACCGCGTGATAGGCTTTGTTTTACTTAGCTAGCAATCAACATTCACTTGTTTGTTTTTTCTGTCAATTTATAAACTTTCTGCATGTTTATTGAGTAGCCTACTTATAGTACCGTGTACGCATCTTGCCTTATTGTTGTAGTTTTTATATTAAAATTCTGTTACAGAAACTGGTCTCCCATTAGTCCTTAGAGCTGCTTTTTGGCCAAATTATGAGTTTTTTGGTTTTATAAATCAAATATGAAAGAATAGCTGCATGGCAATGCCCTCGAGAATTTGATGTTAATAAATTTATTGACCTGTCTGCTGCTCTGCTTGTCCATTTCTTTTTCAACGTTCCATTATGAGGATTGTTGCCCAATCAGCAAGATTTTTGGTTAAATTTTGTTATATCGAACTAACACAATATACTTGGCTATCTTTTAACCAACTGGAAAAATACGTATTTTCGAATTGTTTTCGCTATTCAATCATTAATATTTATTGATATTGTTGCTTTAGTTTCTGTTTAAAGTGTCCATTGGGTTGCATGGGATGTTTAAGGTGTCCATTGGGTTGCATGGGTTTTTTCATGTGTCCATTGGGTTGCATGGGATGTTTAAGGTGTCCATTGGGTTGCATGGGATGTTTCAGGTGTCCATTAGATTGCATGGGATGTTTCAGGTGTCCATTAGATTGCATGGGATGTTTCAGGTGTCCATTAGCTTGCATGGGATGTTTCAGGTGTCCATTAGCTTGCATGGGATGTTTCAGGTGTCCATTAGATTGCATGGGATGTTTCAGGTGTCCATTAGCTTGCATGGGATGTTTCAGGTGTCCATTAGCTTGCATGGAATGTTTCAGGTGTCCATTGGGTTGTATGGAATGTTTCAGGTGTCCATTAGCTTGCATGGGATGTTTCAGGTGTCCATTAGCTTGCATGGAATGTTTCAGGTGTCCATTGGGTTGTATGGAATGTTTAAGGTGTCCATTGGGTTGTATGGAATGTTTCAGGTGTCCATTGGGTTGTATGGAATGTTTAAGGTGTCCATTGGGTTGTATGGAATGTTTCAGGTGTCCATTGGGTTGTATGGAATGTTTCAGGTGTCCATTGGTTTGTATGGAATGTTTCAGGTGTCCATTGGGTTGTATGGAATGTTTAAGGTGTCCATTGGGTTGTATGGAATGTTTCAGGTGTCCATTGGGTTGTATGGAATGTTTCAGGTGTCCATTGGGTTGCATGGAATGTTTCAGGTGTCCATTTGGTTGCATGGGATGTTTCAGGTGTCCATTGTGTTACATGGGATGTTTCGGATGTCAATTTGGTTTAACGGGATGTCTCAGGTGTCAATTTGGTTGAACGGGATGTCTCAGGTGTCAATTTGGTTGAACAGGGATGTCTCAGGTGTCAATTTGGTTGAACAGGGATGTCTCAGGTGTCAATTTGGTTGAACAGGGATGTCTCAGGTGTCAATTTGGTTGAACAGGGATGTCTCAGGTGTCAATTTGGTTGAACAGGGATGTCTCAGGTGTCAATTTGGTTGAACAGGGATGTCTCAGGTGTCAATTTGGTTGAACAGGGATGTCTCAGGTGTCAATTTGGTTGAACAGGGATGTCTCAGGTGTCAATTTGGTTGAACGGGATGTCTCAGGTGTCAATTTGGTTGAACGGGATGTCTCAGGTGTCAATTTGGTTGAACAGGGATGTCTCAGGTGTCCTTGGGGTTGAATACGAGTGGGATGTCTCGGGTGTCTGTCGGGTCAACCCGTTGAAAACGTTATCGTGACAAGAATCGCTAAAAGAATCCTTGCCAACAGTTCACTAGTGGCTCTGGGACGACTCTCGACTCAACCGACTGTAAATGCAACGGAGAGGCGACTGTTGAGTCATGGGCGAATCACGCGAGTTTTAGAATCGTAACAGTCGCGAAAAAATCGTCCGAGAGCGCTTAACTTTCTGCGGACTCTAGTACGTATCAGGTACGACTCCACGGCCCCAGAGTCATTATACATGTAGAAGCGCCCCATAATCGTTTCAGAATTCAGAGACAATGCCTCAAATTGACTCTAAGGTAATTTTTTATGGCGACTTATACTGTGACATCTCATCGTTTTAGAGTCGTCTTAGGTAACTTTTCTATTTTACCTGTGTCCCTGCAACGATTCCCGGGCGGCGCAAATGACTCCGGGACGCTTCTTGGCCAAGGTTACTGTTTTCATCGGGTGAATGAGATGCTTCAGGTGTCCATCAGTTTGAATGTTTCGGATGACCATCAGTGCATTAGTACAATGCTCGATCATGCTCAACTCGCACTCTTCCTTATGTAGTGCTTTCTTCATTCAACACTGCCCAAGATTGAAGCTCTGAATCTTTGCTGACAGCTGCTCAGTTAATCTTTTTAGAAGTTCTCTGACAAGGCATGCCATGCAAAGCATTCTCGCTGCTGTCTTTTGTTTCAATTTTTTTGTATTAGCTGCCATCCGTAGCTTCACTTGGTTTCGTGTAGCTTAACAATGACCTCCCTGGGGTTGCTCGGAGCGGCAGTGCTTCCTCCAGCGCTGGAGAAAACGCGCGACCACCCGCGTTGCTGTGCGAAGCAGAAGAAAGCTGCTACTAGGAGAAGCAGTCATGCAGAGAACTCCGCAGCAGTTCTTCGCGCGCGCTTCGGATCCACTTCCTGAAGGCGATCCGTGCAGATTCAGGAAATTGCCATAGCCGTGTCATTCATCCTGCCCTGTGGGAGTGCAGATGCAGGTCTGTGGGCAAGCCGCATGACTGTATGGAGATTAAACCACCTTACCTAGGGAGGCTGAGAAAAACTGTCAGCCGTGTCAATCAAGCGAGACAAAGCGAGCTTTGTTTCTTGTCTCTCTGCTGCATGGTCAAGATGGACAAAGGGGGAGCTGAGCTGCTTGTGTTTTGCTGGTTACCATGGCAACCTGTCTGAACTGCTCGCCAGTCTGCCCAAGAGAACTTTTGCCACTAGGCCCGCGAGTCGCAGCAACCAATGAAATTGCATCTGCATGAATTTCATTCATTCATGCCATTGTTTCTTGTGGCGAATTTTGTATATAATACGCATCCGCCTAAGACGTCTTGGCTTGGTCTCTTGGCTTGCCTGCAAATCTAGTCAAAGGGTGTCCAGCAGCCTTCAGTCTTCATCCAGCTTACTGTAACCGCCAGTGCGCCAGCATGCAGCGCTCCGTGCACCTGATTGTCCTCCTATCCGTGCCTCTGGCCCTGCTGTTCCTGGTGGCGATGAGTCAGCCAAGTGTGCTGCATCACGGATACATCGGCTGCTTTGTTGACAGCAACAGCAATAGAGATTTGAAAGGCCTGACTGGGCTGAAGACCATCGGGCCTTTCACCGATAAGATAGAGTTCGCCTACTTTTTCAATATGGCCACCGTCACCATCGAGAGCTGCAGCAGCCTCTGCGCCCTGGGCAGATTTCGCTACTTCGGTCTGCAGGCACGAGCCTTCTGCTTCTGCGGCAACAGCTACGGACTGCACGGAGCCGCTCCATCAGATTCTGAGTGTAACGAAGACTGCACTGGAAACAGCAGCCAGAAGTGCGGCGGTCAAAGTAGAAACTCCATTTATGAGAACATCTATGCGCCCGGTAAGAACATTTTCGGGTCTTTTGGCTAACAATTCCTGCATCTACATTTTTCTGCATTTGTGCTGCTGCTCAGAGACCGGCCTCTTCAAGCGCGTGGCCTCAACCAAGTCGATGCTCACCACCGCGCCCGGACAGCCGGAGAACAGCACCTACTGGAGCCAGGAGGCCACGGTGGCCTTCGAGTGTCTCGCCGCCTGCCACCGAAGCCCGGACTGCCTCGCCTGCGCCTTCGTGCAGTCCAGCCGGATGTGCCGCCTCATGAGATTCGCCGCTGTGCCCAGCGAGGTCGCCAGCGAGGCCCAGTGGGTCTGGGTGAAGCTGTACACTGAGTAACCTGCGATGGTCTGTCGCTGATCATTTTGGTAGATTCTCTAGGCATGAAGTCTCTGCACACCTGTAGCTGCTCTTTGGCGCAACATCCGATGGAATATTGACAATATTTAATATATTTTCTAGACTATATTTATTGCCTCTCTGCTTTGGTATGAGCCAGTTAATAGATTACATTGCTTCAATGCCTGTGCGAGCTATATAACAAATACAATGCATGTAGATCGAGATTTCAAGATTAGTACGAGTTTGACCTTTTGGCAAAAAATGCATTGGCTGACTCTGATGCTGTGCTGCTTAACATTTTAGTAGCTCGTAAAAGGTAGCTTATAGTTAGAATTGGTGAAAAATGAAAATCAAACTCGCCGCCTATTTTTAGCATCTAAAACTGACTTATGCTACTGAAACAGTAGTAGATGTAATCAGAGCAATTTCGTTTTATTTTATGCGAGAATTACCCAGGCATATATCAGATACTTCTCCATATCGTAAGATCAAACCGAAAGTGCCTCAATATTTTAATACAAGCTATACATGTGAAAGCAGATATGTGGTGCTTCTTTCCTAAATTGTTTCACAGCTTCTGCTTGAGCGAGACCCCATTAGGAAGCTTTGAGCACAGAAGCACTAAAAAGTAGAATTACGAAACAAAGAGTTTTTACGATTGCTGACATTGAATTCATGATTGCTGATATTGCATTCATGATTGCTGATATTGCATTCATGATTGCTGATATTGCACTCATGATTGCTGATATTGCATTCATGATTGCTGCATTCATGATTGCTGATATTGCATTCATGATTGCTGATATTGCATTCATGATTGCTGATATTGCATTCATGATTGCTGATATTGCACTCATGATTGCTGATATTGCATTCATGATTGCTGATATTGCATTCATGATTGCTGATATTGCATTCATGATTGCTGATATTGCATTCATGATTGCTGATATTGCATTCATGATTGCTAATATTGCATTCATGATTGCTGATATTGCACCCATGATTGCTGATATTGCATTCATGATTGCTGATATTGCATTCATGATTGCTGATATTGCATTCATGATTGCTGATATTGCATTCATGATTGCTAATATTGCATTCATGATTGCTGATATTGCACCCATGATTGCTGATATTGCATTCATGATTGCTGATATTGCATTCATGATTGCTAATATTGCACCTGCCTGCTGATATGCCAGGTACTAAGCTAAACCAAGCCAAGAGGAAGCCGCGCGTCCTGCCGCTGCAAACTCTTGTCTTCCGGAGCAGCGGCTCCAAGACCGGATCATGCCCGGTGCGAAGTGCTCACTGAGAATGGAACACTGCAGCTGATGCTTTAACAAAAGCTGTGGAGACGTGAGAAACTGTGATCGATCCAAACTGAAGGCAGTCTTCAATTCCTGTTGCAGCGCCGCTCTGCTTCCGCATGTGAATGATGCTTTTTGGTAGGAAGCTGAGCATCTCGTGACTTCTGTCGGAACAACGACTATCACTTCGTGGAGAGCATGGCCGTGTGAGAAGGCAGTTTGCGAAAATTCCCGCTGTAACCCCAACAAGGTATGACAATTTTATTCACTTTTTCTTCGCAAAGTGAATTATCAAAGCTAGCTTCTAGGAGAAAAGTTAAGAAGAAAGAAAAGTTTGCAAGAGCCGCTGCTCGCAAAGTTGCTTGTGTGCTCATAGCGATGGTTGAATATGATACGTTGGGAACTGCATGTAAACTGGAGCAGAGAAGCGACGAAATTATTTTGCTGAAGTTGAAAAGTACTCGTAATAAAAGAATTACTGAGGCACGTTAATCACCACCTTACTGACTTGTAAGTACGGTATAAAATGTCCGAAATCACGCACGTTCACACGATTTTTTACGTCAGTGACTGTGTGAGAGTGAGAGATTGAAGTCAAATATTGATGACGCTCGCAAGAAAATGAGTGACAGCTCATAAAGCATTCACACACCGGTGCTGTCACCACTTAAAAGTCTCCCATATTTCATTAAGGCCGAAACTTGGGACTGGCCTTCGATGATGCAAATATCTCATACGGGCCTGGCTTGTACGCACAGCTGCATCGTTTCCATAGCAACCATTTCAGCATCAGGGCCTGGCAACCAATAAAGTAAAAGAGCTGCAAAGTCAGCATCAACTGCATTTAAGCGGCCAGGCCAGATCTTCTCCGTGAAATTTCCCTGTTGCTGCTAAACTGCAACAGCAATGTTGCCATGGGTCTTCATCTCGCTCACTTCGACTGTTGGACTCTTGACAGCTGCCTCGGTGTTCGGTCAGCCCATTGTGCAATTCATTAACCACGTGGACTGCTGCCTGGACACTTTCGGTAACAGCTCGCATGGAGACTTGAACGGGCTGACGGGTGTGGCAATGCTTGGAGCCTATGATGTTGACCTTGCAAGAGGCGTCCTTGACAGAGACGACATGACCATCGAGTTCTGCAGTGGCGCCTGCGCCATGGGCAGATTTCGTTACTTCGGTCTGCGCGATGGGAGCGAGTGCGTCTGCGGGTCGACTGTGCAGCGTATTCCGCCGTGCAACGGTGGAGGCTGCGATGTTAAGAAGTGCGCCGGAAACAACTCGCAGTCCTGCGGTGGGACCAAAAAAATCAGTCTGCATGAAAACATCTACACATCAGGTGAGTTAAGATGTGGCTGTTGACAATGTTTTTGTTTAAAATAAGTTTTATTTCTCCGTTAACTTCCAGCCAATGGGTCCTACAAGTCGATGGCTTCAACCGAAATCGCCCTGATCACCGTGCTCGAAATGCTGGTCAGGAGGGTTTACTGGAGCCAGGAGGCCACCGTGGCTTTTGAATGCCTGGCCGCCTGCCACCGCAGCCCGGACTGTCTCGCCTGCGCCTTCGTGCGGTCCAGCAGGATGTGCCGCCTCATGAGATTCGCCGCTGTGCCCAGCGAGGTCGCCAGCGAGGCCCAGTGGGTCTGGGTGAAGCTGTGATCAGTGAGCGATGAGTTGAACTTGAGCAGTCCGTAACAGCGGAGCCATTATTACTGACAAATCGAGAGCCCCTCCTTGATTAAAATCTTTGTATTTCTTAGCCTACTTCTCTTAATTCTCTGTTAAAGTTAATAAAGTCACTTCTAAACTGGAGTTTGATGCTGGAAATGATTAGTTTTGAGCTTTGATTAACTTTGCTTGCTCTGCTGTGACTTTCTCTGATCAGAGTTATTTTCTGTTGCATCATCAACGCCAAGATGGATTCCCAGCAAATATTATTCAATATTCTTGCATTGAAAATCATTGAAAAATATACGAGTAATATTGAGAAATTTGGTGACAACCGGTTGCGGAGTCGGCCCGCAGAGTCAGAAGCAGCACCTTCTGCACCGGCTGTGGACAAAGGACATTACGGCTCTACCCATGGTTTCCGTGCCGTGGCTTCTGCTTAGAAAAACGAGCGAGGGAGACCCAAAGCCCTCCTAGGCGTGGTCCGTTCTTAAATCTTACTTTCAGTAGTTTGTGAGAGCATTAATTAGCATTATATTCGGTCTTCCTGATTTTTTGTATTTTAACACCAACAATAACCTCTTCAATAGACGTGCTTCATTTAACGCCCATACTAACTGCAGTGCGGAGTGTTTGCCATCATAAAGTACATGTCAATGCACAATGCACAATTCACATACTAAGGGTACATGTAGCGCGTGTGTTGAGTACTAAATATTAGGAGGCATACCCTGCGCCGGCGCCGTCAGATGCTTCTGGGCCACTGCCTCCGGACCCTTGGCCGCGGTGCGCCCGTCCCTCTGGCCCTCGCATTGCTACACCGGCCGACCGAGCAACTGCGCCACGTCCGTGCACGCCCGCACTGTCGCTCTGACTGACTGCCTCATCGCTGACTTGCTGGACCCCTCAGGAGCCGCTGCTGTCAGCCTTTCCCGCCTGTTCTGCATGCGAGCGCGTGAGCGCGTGGGGTCTTCCCTCTGCATCTTAATAATAATAAAGGCTAAGCCAGGACCTACGAGCATAGGCATTTTTCAAGTCCTTTGTTAAGAGGTGATTTACTGATTTCTAGATCTCTGCTGATTGAGTAATACGCTCGTGCTCGTAATCTGGCAGCGCCTCAACAGCGCCCTACGGCAACTGAAGGGCCAGGCTGCCGAGTTCCCCAGCTCTGCGCCCCCCAATAGGCCGATACGAGCCAACATCATGCCCATAGTTGGGTGCAGACAGAGGTTGTTATTAGAAGAAAAAATGACAATAATGTACCGGCTCCCTACTTCCGTTGTTGGTTGCACCGTTTACTGAGCCTATTGACTATTTTTATAGCAAATTTCTGCTTGAAAAATAGAGTTACAGAACAAAAGCAACAATCAACCGCAGCGAATGCTTTTTCGAAAGAAGCTTCAAGGTTCTTCCATGGATTTCAATAGAAGGTCGTTTTAAACTTTTAGAAGTCTATGCGCTTGGGTCTCCGTAAATTAGATGCTTATCGGAGCTCAAATTTACTGTTTTGGGTCATTTCTAAGGATTTAAAAAAAAACTTTCTAAAACGACTTCCGTTGGGTTAAGTCTGCTGCTGTATATGCGTTGGCCTAATTGCCAGCATCCAGGAAACCATCGTAACTGAACTTCTGCGATGCCAGCGGTTCATGTGCCTCGCTGGTCTAGCTGCATGGTCTACGATGTTTACGGGGATCTACGGCTGCGCACGGGGCCATTGTGCGTGAAAGTCCGTGTGACCCTAAGTGACTGAAATACAATGATTTTTTTCGGTGGAGTCGAGACTGTTTTCCACAGCGCTGGAAAGCTGACACTAAATGGAACAAACAGCCGTAGGAAACGTCTAAAAGTTTCGATACACGACTTTTTCGTAACGTGGTAACGACGTAACGACTTCGTAACAACCTGTCGTAACCCGGGTCGGTTTGGGTGCCCAGTCCCGAGTACAATATATATTATACGTAATATACAGGCGTAGTGACGCTCTGTCTGTACTTTTATGGATACGAGAAGGCGTGACGACGCTCTGCAATAATATTTCGATCCCTCTGGTGTTGTGACACTCAGAGTTCACGCTGCGACTTGAGGTGTGGTGACACTCTCGAGTGCTTCTAGTCTCAATACTGTAGGTTGTACACACTATATAGAGTAGACGGTACAATACTACAAAAAGCTATATGATCTCCCGGCGTTATGACGCTCTGGCAAGAACTCAGCCTAACAAGCTCCCAGAAAAGAACGAACTCAAGCAGCAGCGGCTTACCAGTGGCCAAATCGCCGTTCGTACGTTTATTGCTCGTAGGTCTCAAGCGCAGGTTCGCACGTTTGTTGATTGGCTCTGAGGTCTCAAGCCGGCTTCTAATTTCTTCTTAATTCTCAGACTCTTTTCAAAGACTGACTTCTCAATTGAGCTCTCGGGTTTCTGTTATCGTAGGTAGCTAATGTCGCTGTTTCTTACTCAAGTCAAGTCTCGCGCTTACTATCTCGGAGCCCACAAAAACACAAAAAGAACAAACAGAACAAACAGAACAAACAGAGCAAACAGAGCAAATGGCGCGAGCAAGGCCCAGAGCCGCATTAAATAATAATCAAACCCTGGGGCAGACCGGCTAAGCCCACCCAAACAAGCTACCCCAACAAAATAGAGACTGGCCACGCCGGCCAGCCAATCAAAACCCCGCCTAGGGGGGGAGGGGCCGCACCCACGCCAAAGCTGGCCCGGCCGCAGCCATCCAGCCCTGAGCACGGGGCAGGGGCACGGCTGGGGAGGGGCACGCGCAAAGCCCGGCCGGCGGCCAGACCCTGCCACGCCCGCCAACCCCCCCCCCAACCAGCCCCAAAGTGCAACGCGCCCTGCCAACTGACAAGGGCGCATGCACTACAAACCTTTTCGTACGTTCTAGACTTAAGGGCTCGCCCCTGACAGGCTACCCATCCATCCGGGCTGTCCTTCAGTCCGATGCTCTGCCCGACTGCCAGAGGGCTCGACGGCTGTGACAAACGGTGATAAAAATCGTCCAGCTGTACAACGCCGAGACTTGAACGCCGATGGCCACTCTGGAGCGGCAGATGGACTCGGCGCGCTCGGAGTTGCTCCGTGCGGCCTTTCGAGCTGACGAGAGAGTCGGGACCAAGACCTGCGCCTGAGGGCCCAGCTACAACGCCCGTCCACCATCCTGCGCCGGCGGGCCACGAGATCCGGACCGAGAGCTGCTGCCCATCCTGCTGCTTATATACTTCACGGGGCCCATTTAGGAGGGCCAGGCGAACCTTTCGATACATGTGGACTTCCTGCTGTGCAACGCCGGAGCGCCCGACACCGCGTTGCGGCGCTCTATTTGACACACGCTGACAGCATGACTTTACTTTTCTGAGTTGCGTATTTTTTGTTTTGTTGTTGTAATGTTCGAAACGTCAAGTTGTGGATCGATGAGTCAAAGTTTTAAGAAAGCTGCTTATAGTTCTGGTAGCTGTAGCAGGATTTTAAATTTAGGAAAGTCATTCTAAGAAAAGAGAACTCCAGAATGCATAAAAATTGGGTTGCAAGAAATTCTTTTGTTTATATTTTGCTCATTGCGTTGCTACTCAAAAATCTGTCTGTGTCGCAGCCGAGTGATCGCTTCGCTCGAACTTGCTGGTTTCCAGCTTCAGTTCCTCATCCAGATCCAGGCCGACTCGCCAGCGACGATCGGGGGCGCCAAGGCGAAGGTCGTCAGCCAGCAGGTGCGGCTGGACTGCCCGAAGGCGTATCCGAGGCAGGTTGGGTTGCGCTGGCAAGTGGCCGCGCATTTAATTTGGCCGTTGGCTGATGGCGAGGTGTCGTTCCAGTGGGTCAGGATTGACTGGCCTGCGTTTTTCACGATGCTGTTGGAGCTCGAGGCGGCCTTGGTGAACTTTGAACCGACTGTAAGTGAAGAAATGCGGCGTAGGGGAGTGAGGACCATGCCGTTCTGGTCTTAAATAAAAAAGGCTCTTTCTACAAATACGATACGTGCGCGTGCCATCTAGAGTCTCTTCTGTACTCGTACCGGTATTTCGCAGTCTTGCACTGCCTCCAGAGTACATGACCAGTCGTCCCTAAGCTTCGGCTGACGTCATGACGACACTGAGCTTCTGAACTTTGAGTGTTGCGTCCTTCTACTTTAGTACATGTAGTCCTTGTTCACGACTCTGTTATGAATATATTCAGGGAACTTAGTTCTTCAGCCATAGTTAGACCTCTCAAGATTTCCCAGAGGGACTTCAGCTACTCAGGTGGCTACGCAACAAAGAACAGCTAAGGCTTTAGTTTTCTTTAAAGAAGGCTTTAAAGCCTCCTAGACGCGGGCTCGTACCAGGCTGGTAGACATTTTCGTAGATGGAATTCCTGTAGGGTCCGCCGCACTTCTCCGACGCGTTGCCAGCGCAGTCCTGGTAGCAGTCGGCTTCGGCTGCGGATCCGTGGCTGCCGTAGGTTGAATCGCAGCTGCAAAAGGCGGTGGCCTGTAGAGCAAAGTAGCGAAATCTGCCAAGAGCGCAGATCCTGCCGCACATGGACACCGTCATGTCCGGCCTGTACAGAATGCCGGACCCGACGCTCGTGGACGCGAAGGTGGAAAACGGCGCCATGCCGGTCAAGTCTCGGCTGGTGTCGTCCCCGTCCACATAGCAACCGATGTAGTTTGAGTGGCTAATTGTTGCTTGAGCATTCGCCATTGTGCTCAGGGCTGCTAGTACTAGGAGCAGCAAGGGATGCAACATCCTGGAGCCTGGGCCCGGGGCCAGTGGGCGAGCTGCTTCGAGCTGAGGGCTGTCTTGAGTTACTTATATAGTCAACCGAACCCCTGAGAGTCTGAGGGAATCCACAACCGCAATAGGCTGAAACTGCAGCCTTTCCGGTCTCCGGTTCCACCATTGATGGCGGCCTCATTGTGTCAGACGTGCTCAGCAATAATGACTTAAGCCGTTTAGCGCACCGGATATCGATTCGCACTCCGATTGAATGTTTCTGCAGCTTTTTCGACAGCAGATTTTTCCCGCATTGAAGACTGCACGATCAATGTTTCACTGCTACTCAATAAAAAGAGCCACGGATGCATGGCTTGCCATTGTTACCATCGTACGAGACTGGCAGGAGCGCCTGCATTTTTTGTTTTTTTATGCAGATTTTCAGTTGCTAATAGCAACTGTAAAATAGAAGAGACGCATTGTGCCTTCCTCCGTAGCTAATCCGATGAGAGCTTTAATTTTATGGGAACATAAAAACTGAGACACTGAGCTCCCGTGCTTGAGTGGATTTACTGTAGTTTTTTGTTTCGATAAAAGATTTTCGAACCGATTCCAATTTTATAACTCGTTTGGTGCAAAAAATCGAAGTTTTACGCTTCTCTGCTACTCGTAGTAGCCACACGTACATGCGCTAACCGTGACAATTTTTCCCAGCAGGGCACTGGCCCAGGTTTATTTTTGTCGCAGAGCATGATGTAATTTGGGAATTTTTGTTAAGTGACGGCTCAGTCAAGGATCACAGCTTCATCCAGACCCACTGGGCCTCGCTGGCGACCTCGCTGGGAACAGCGGCGAATCTCAGGAGCCGGCACATCCGGCTGGACTGCACGAAAGCGCAGGCGAGGCAGTTGGGGCTGCGGTGGCAGGCGGCGAGGCACTCGAGCGACACGGCGGCGGGCAGACTCCAGTGAGTGCTGACACTGAATCCT
This sequence comes from Macrostomum lignano, assembly GCA_002269645.1. Classification (NCBI taxonomy): domain Eukaryota; kingdom Metazoa; phylum Platyhelminthes; family Macrostomidae; genus Macrostomum; species Macrostomum lignano. The sequence continues at coordinate 216,251 of NIVC01002037.1, read as the reverse complement.
GGGTCAGACACCAGAGGCTGCGATGCTGCTGGCAGCGTCTTGAAGCCGCCAGTTGCTGAAATACCAGAGGCTTTGTTTTATTGTTGACGACAATCCAGGATACCCTAAAACTGCAAGTAATTCCCAGCAATATGCATCCTAAGAAATACAGTAGTTTACTTGAAGAACTTATTGTTCATGCCCGTGTTACCCCTCTGTGCGGACGGAAATAGGAGGTTCCATATATTTACCATAGATTTGTACCGCTGCTAGCTGGGCTGTGGGGCAGAGCGTCTGTCGGGGTGTACATTCAGACCATAGACAAATTTTCGAGACAGTAAATAAGAGAAACAAGAGAAGAGAAGAAGAAGAAGAAGAGTTAAAAATTTAAGCTCCGATGGAATGCATTGTGAGACAGATCAACAAATGCAAATCGCAGCTGCTTCGAGTCTATCATGGCTTGGATTTCTACACCCAACTTGGAGAACGGCAGACTAGAACAATCTACTTTGAGTGAAAGGAAGCAACCGACAGTTATATTGGGGAAAGACGGCTACTAAAAATGTGAGCTGAAAACGCCACAGATGCCCGACTGCAAAATTGGGGCCCGCTGGCAGAATGAAAAGACAATGACTGTTATTTCAGCAGTCTTTTTGTGGTAATTTCGCGGTCCGCGGAGACTGTCTATGGTTGAAACCCATGATTTGAATCAACCATGTTTCAACTAGAGGTAGATATTGTCGGTTTAGAAGTATAGATCACACGTGATAATTAATCGTTCTATGGAAAAGAAAGTCCGAGGATGCGTTTTTATCAGGCCGAGGGCGGATCCTTGGCTCAGCAAACAATTCTAAGAGTTCTTTTTGAGTCTAGTCTATGATCTGAGCCCAAGAGAAGATATGGCTGACGTGGCTTTGATGTGACATTAGTCTGGTCTGAACCAAAGTCACCAGATGTGGAAGGCACCTGGGTCCAGGTCAATTGAAAGTTTCTTAACACGCGCATGGCACGAGTGTTGCTCTATTCGATGCCCATATGAGGAGTTCCTGGGTGGTGCACAATCGTTTTTGACAATCTAGATGATAATTTGGACATTCAAAACGAGAAACACTCTATGGCCAATGGCTGCTCTATGGCTGCGGCAGCTCGCTCCGTGGACAGAGTCTGTGGCCAATCTAATCGATAAAAATTGCCATTCTAAATGAGAATTTCTTTCATCGCGCGCACCAGCAGCAGCAGAATGCCGCCTCAAACAAGTGAAGCAGATCGCCGTCGCCTGATCGATGCCATCAAGGCTGGGCACTCCATCAAAGTGGCAGCAAGGGTACTGCAGCTGCCAATGCTGCCATCCTTTGTCTTTAGTTCTTCTGCCTTTTAATCACTCTAGATTGACTTTTTGTTGAGTTCTTGTTCCGTTAATCAGTTAAAAATTCAAGCAATCTGTTGAAAACATTTGGCAGCGAAAATTATCACTTAAAATGGCATTTTATTATTTTGAATGTCCGAGTTCTCATTTAGAACGGCTTTTCATCGATTAGATTGTCCACGGACTATATGGCTCGCTGTATGCGTTTCTCATTGTGAATGTCCAAATTATCATTTAGATTGTCAAAAACAATTGTATCCACATTGATTGTTTATTTTGGCTCTCACTGATAAATACTGAACTCTATTTATTGTATAGTTTACAGTTTGAAGCTTACACTTGATTTACCATTGATATATAAAGTCGCAGTGTTTGTTTCACAATGGGAGTTCTTAGAATTGTTCGCTGAGCGCAAATTTGAAGTGTAGGCAAGTTAGTGCGTTTCAATGGGGCTTCAATCTAAACAGCTGCCCATGACTGTAGAGTCTTCCGAACCAACTGACCTGGGAGCAACCAATTTAATCCTTGGTGGGAGAAATGAGCTGTTGAAGATTCGCTTTCCAATGTGCTCAACAATCCTGAGTCCATCACTCGCTCACCGTTTTCATAAACCAGTTCGTAAATCGAATTCCTGAGCAGACCGCCGCAGATTTGTTTGGCATCGCCTGTGCAGTTCCGGTTGCATTCGGTCTCGGAGGCCGGCCCGTGGGAGCCGTGGCTCTGACTGCAGCTGCAGAAGCCGGTGGCCTGCAGGCCGAGGTACCTGAACCGGCCGAGCCAGCACAGCCTGACGCACCTGCCGATGGTCATGTCAAAGCGGAACAGATGGCTCCCGGCGGGCTTGATCTGGCTAAATGGGCCAATGCGGGTGATGCCCGACAGGCCCGTCAAGTCCCTGGAGCTGTCGTTGCGGTCAACGAAGCAGCCGATGTAGCTGACGGACTTGACTGCCAGCTGTGCCGACACCAGCACGCTGCCAAGTGACAGCAGAGCTGCCAGCAGTTTTTGGAACGCCAGCTGCATAGCCTGCAGCTTAGGCACCAATGGAGTGCAATAGCCTGCAGCTTAGGCACCAATGGAGTGCAATAGCCTGCAGCTTAGGCACCAATGGAGTGCAATAGCCTGCAGCTTAGGCACTAATGGAGTGCAATAGCCTGCAGCTTAGGCACCAATCGAGGGCAATAGCTAATGAATTCAAGCCTTCAGTCCGTGATCGCGAAGTCCCCCCCCCATATAATCCCTTGCAACTTTTGAAGACTCGAATCTCATTGGCCCTCAAAATTTGTTAAATCGTGAGCCCAGTCCCACTCTGTTGCCATGGCAACGTGTGTCAACAAAACGCGGCTTCAAAAAAGTTGGATCAGAAAAAAGAAGAGGAAAGGCAATGATTGATGCTGAGTTTACACTAACTTTTGGGGCAAGAAACCCTGTCGAGAGAGCTCCAGTCCCTCGGGCTTCTATCCTGTAAGCAGAGCACCAATTAAGCCTGTCAGCGAACCTGCCTGAGAGTAGTAGAGCTTTCGGTAGAGAATGCTTGAAGTATAATTGCAAGTTACTTTATAGTGTCGTTCCATACAAGGTGAAAACATTCATTAAAATTTCTATTCTTTACTGGTTATACGAGCGTAGAAATCGAACGTGACTTACCATCTGCGCAGTCACATCCTCGATGCGCCTCTCTCCTATCCAGTTTGGCAGTTTCCTATTTCGTCACGTGGCAGATCCCCTCCGCCTCCTAGCAACGAGTTCCCATCAACTGTTTTCGCTCCTATTTACTAAAGAAAGTTTCCCACTGTTTTCCAGATCCAACCTGCTCCGCATAGCGTGAAAACATCTCTCACGGCCTCTCAGCGGATGAGCTGCGGAGCGTGGATGAGCGTGAGCTGCTTAGAAGATTCGCAGAGCTGGAAAACAATTCGTCTCCGTGCAAAGTAAACACGTGACCAGCAATTGTTCTTTTAGGCTGGGTAGGGAGTGGAGCGTTTTTTCTTCAGAGAAAGCGAATGGCGTGCATCATTGATCGGAGTTTTTGCTGGATGCCTGATGGAAGAAGCACCACACAGCTCAAATCCGTCACGGTCTTGAGTCAATAAGGGTGTGGGAATTCTTTCAGAGAAACAAAAACATGAAATTACGTTCGCATCAAATCTAAAGTGAGTTCAAAAAGCGGGGGACCGTACGAGCGTAGCCTAATTGGTCATCACGGCGCTCTCGCGTGCCAGCGGCCCAGGCTCGATTCCAAGTGCAGCCACATTCATCTTGGGCTAAGTTGGAATCTCGACTTGGCTCTGCTCGTGCAATTGATACCCCTGAGGGCCAACCCCAAGGCACAGTGAAGTGTACATGCCTAACGATTAATAAAGTTAGGGCCGCTGTACACTCCTGCTAGAGTGTGTACCTGTGCGTATGGCTGCGTACGTATCCGCGGGCAGCAATGCCTCTCGCCGATTGTGTGATAATGCCGCTTAAATTGCGCCAGGGTGCACACAGCACTCTTGCCTCTAACTATAACAAAGAGTTCAAAGGCAGAATTTTTACATTTGCTACTTAGTTGTGAAATCTGTTAAGAAAGCGCTTAATTGGTTACTGAAAGTAGTTTGTAAACGGGTTCTTCGCCTGTTCTTAGTTGACTACTGTAACTGAACTGAATTAACACTGATCACATAAGGCAAGTTTGATTCAAACAGATTCAGACACAATTGCACTCTGCACAGAAGTTGTGTGCATCAACCACACGATGACCCCAAAACTGTGCAGCAGAATCTCCCCTGTACAGCAGTTTGTTACACTTCGGTGTCATGCAAGAGACTTCTGCTCATGCGAAATATGCTGTAAGTACAAATATATGCAACAATAAAAGTTTCTACCCGTCTGACGCTTATTTTGCTACTGAAAGTAGCTGCTAAGTTTGTTAAATGTATTCTTTATTGTAGAAGAAGAATAAAGTTGATGCACTGGCGTCAGTTATAAAAAAATGGTTTTTCTTTTTCCTGACTACAGCTAAGACTCCTAAGGACTGACTGAGAGAAGCCGCGGAGAGTTCCTAACGCCGCAGGGAATCGCTCGCTTCAGTCACTGGGAAGCACAGTGTTCCCCACAACTCTCAGCAACAAGTCTCCCCAGTCGTGAATTTAGAAGTTCAGCCAAAAAGCAAGTCAGGGCTGGAGCAGCAAAGACAGCAGATTCTCATCAGCAACGAAGATGGTCTGATGAAACAAAAGCATTGCTGCTTTTCAGCTTCTTTCCTGCTTTTTCTGCGCTTGCCTGAACTCATCGCTACCAGGCATGCATGTCCGCTGACAGACGCAAGTTCGAGATCACCCAGGCATGCAGCATGCGGCAGCTGATTTGCCCAGGAATGGAATCATTTGATGAGCACCTGTTGACCT
>NIVC01002037.1:197500-210399 GCA_002269645.1 Macrostomum lignano | reverse complement strand
AGAGACCTGCTAAGCGGAACCTTGTCCCGCATAGCGATCTGTGCTCAACTTTCTCAACGAGTGTCAGGCCAATCGCGTCTTCACCGATGCATTGCCTCAACGCTCAACCTGAGACAGCGCTACTCCGTAGCTATCGACTCGCGCGATAACATCAATGCCAATGGAACCCTGGTGAGCTTCATTGCTACACCGACGGTTCTAAGCAGTCAGCCAACACCGGCTTTGGTGTTGGAATCTTTCTGAACGGAGGGTCATCGCTACCCACGCTCAATACACTGGGGTCAACTCCAGTGTTTTCCAAAATGAAGTTCTGGCCATCAGCTCCTGCACTGCAGAGCTTCTCGCCACTGGCTTTACTGGTAAGAACATCATTTTCCATTCGGACAGCCAAGCTGCCTTGCACGCATCAGTGGCTGCAGCACCAACTCTGCTACAGTCCTCGACTGTATCAAACTCCTCAACATGTTGGGTTCGCCAACAAAATTACCCTTAAGTGGTTCCGGGCATGTGGGGATCCGAGGAAATGAGTTGGCTGACACCCTTGCAAAGTTGGTGCCTCCGGCTCCTCTCTCGGCCCCGAACCTCTTGTCCCGATTCCTGGCTGTGTCATCGACTCGCGCATCAAAGCGTGGATCAGGACTTCTCTCCCTCCCTTTCTTTTCTTCTCTCACTCCCTCCTCTCTCCTCTCTCTTCTCTCCTCTCTTTCTCCCTCTTTTCCCCTCTCTCCCAGTCTCTCGCCTCTCCTTTCTACCTCTCCTATCCCCTCTCCCTCTCTCCCTCTCTCCTCTTTCTCTATCAGAGGCAATCGATCACAGTAGCCAGGGAGACAGCGGTTAGATTGGAATAAGCAGCTAGTTTTATTGGCAAAGGGGAAAATCGATAGTTTAAAAATTAGCAAATCACGGGAGTCAACGCGCCTGGCACACACAGTCCTGGCTCAACAGCTTCTCGAGTTTTTAAAAAGTCTCTGCATCACACTACTCAAAGTAGAAATCAAAGAAAACTGGGTAGAAATTTGAAACTTTAGCCACAGACTGGAGACTCACCGCACAGTCCGTAGTTGATTCCGCCAACGTAGACTGTAGTGTTTGAAACAGATGCAGCCTGGACCACCTCACCGTAGTCCAGTGGCCGCGGGTCGTGGGAAAAAATGAAAACGATTGGAATTTTAGTCAGACAAATCTAATACTCCCGACAATGATAAATCTGCACGTCTGCTTGCTCAGCCGATCGGCCAAGTTGGTCATGATTGATTTTCAAACCAGCTGGTTTCTAATGCATCAAATAAATAAATAATGCATAACGTATACTGAAGTAGATGTGTGCGAATACGCCCGCATGTTCTTGCATCGACAGCTGTTCGATAAATTTGGAAAGCAGCACAGAAAGGCGAAGGCCAGAGAGAGGGGGATAGTGCTGTGGAGCCAGCGCATGAAAGCGAAAATGATTGACTGCAGCTGGATTGACTAATCGAATTGACTCGAATGCGACCACAGTCCGGTCCGGTTTACTCTGGGCTGGGGTGAGCGAGTGCAAGGGGGCTGAGCTAAGGAGACCTTGCAGCAGCAACTATCCCTCAAGATTGCATTTCAAAATGACACCAGAATGACCCTCTGAAAAAAATGACACTTTGATCTGGCACAAAATGGCACCTTGATCTGACACAAAATGGCACCTTGATCTGACACAAAATGGCACCTTGATCTGGCACAAAATGGCACCTTGATCTGGCACAAAATGGCACCTTGATCTGGCACAAAATGGCACCTTGATCTAGCACAAATGGCACCTTGATCTGGCAAAAAATGGCACCTTGATCTGGCACAAAATGGCACCTTGATCTGGCACAAAATGGCACCTTGATCTGGCACAAAATGGCACCTTGATCTGACACAAAATGGCACCTTGATCTGGCACAAAATGGCACCTTGATCTGGCACAAAATGGCACCTTGATCTAGCACAAAATGGCACCTTGATCTGGCACAAAATGGCACCTTGATCTGGCACAAAATGGCACCTTGATCTGACACAAAATGGCACCTTGATCTGGCACAAAATGGCACCTTGATCTGGCACAAAATGGCACCTTGATCTGGCACAAAATGGCACCTTGATCTGGCACAAAATGGCACCTTGATCTAGTACAAAATGGCACCTTGATCTGGCACAAAATGGCACCTTGATCTGGCACAAAATGGCACCTTGATCTGGCACAAAATGGCACCTCCATTACAAAATTTGCATCTAAGGAACAAATAAGGTCATTCTAACAACTAAGGATGTCAATAAAAAAACACCAGCAACCGCAACCTTCTCCGACTCTTGGCACCCCCACCTGCCAAAACTGTCAGCAAGAGTAGCACTGAGCAGTCTACTTGATAGACACTGACATGACAGCTGAAGGTTCCGATTCTCAAGAGTGCAAAACTTTCCAGATACAGACGCTTGATGGAGATTCGCTCTGTCTAGGATTCTCTACGATCAAAAATGGAGCTCTGATGGAAGATTGCGAAAAAAAATCCCCTTGCGTTTTTGAGATACGAGTTAAGGAGTAAACCAATTGAAATGGGAGAAATGTCAGAAAATGCCCTCCAGGGACTCCACGAGGCAGCTGGCTGCCTCAGTCCCCTGCGGTCAAAGGCAGAAAAGGAAGTGCTGCAGATGCTATCAAACTGCAGCTTTGCAATGCCGGGATTTGGGATAAATCTGGTGCGGGCTAAGAGAAAATCCCTTGGGCTGGCTGGGATTGGCGTATCAAGTCCCGGTGCCGAGGCAAATGCAACCAGGGAAAATTATTTTTCAAACATCGCTTTTATAACGGAGCTAACTAACTAACTAACTAACTGACTAACTGACTAACTAACTAACTAACTAACTAACTAACTAACTAAACTAACTAACTAACTAACTAACTAACTAACTAACTAACTAACTAACTAACTAATAACTAACTAACTAACAACTAACTAACTAACTAACTAACTAACTAACTAACTAACTAACTAACTAACTAACTAACTAACTAACTAACTAACTAACTAACTAACTAACTAACTAACTAACTAACTAACTAACTAACTAACTAACTAACTAACTAACTAACTAACTAACTAACTAACTAACTAACTAACTAACTAACTAACTAACTAACTAACTAACTAACTAACTACTAACTAACTAACTAACTAACTAACTAACTAACTACTAACTACTAACTAACTAACTAACTAACTAACTAACTAACTAACTAACTAACTAACTAACTAACTAACTAAACTAACTAACTAACTAACTAACTAAACTAACTAACTAACTAACTAACTAACTAACTAACTAACTAACTAACTAACTAACTAACTAACTAACTAACTAACTAACTAACTAACTACACTAACTAAACTAACTAACTAACTAACTAACTAACTAACTAACTAACTAACTAACTAACTAACTAACTAACTAACTAACTAACTAACTAACTCACAAATCAAAATGCCAACAGATACTGGAATTAGGCGCATCAATTAGGAAGCTGTCTGACAAAGCAAAAATTATGCACTGCTGTCACATACTGTCCTGTGTATTCTATTCTAATCATAATCATGGAACATTCACCCGCAACTTTCACGCACGCTAACTGAACTCTCTTTATTCCCTCCTCTCTCTCTCTCTCTCTGGTTGGGAGACAGAATTCACTTTCTTCCCAACCGATTCCCGATGGGCTTACTCAATCCAGCGCACTCTTTCGCGGCCCTAACTGGAAGCTGGTTGTAGTTGGCGCTATTGACCAAAAAACATAACCATCGATTGGTGAGAGACGAGAGAGAGAGAGAGAGAGAGAGAGAGAGAGAGAGAGAGAGAGAGAGAGAGAGAGAGAGAGAAGGTACAGATGAACAGCCTGAGTTCATACGCGGATGCCACGCGATGAGATGAGAGATGAGGAAAATTGGGAAAATGCGCAGAAACCCGCCACTCACACGCAGAGGCCGCATAGCAACGATCTATAAGTATACTCAGATAACGCTAATCATGAATTCAGATTCATTATATATCACGAAACTGAATCTGCCCACTGAGCCTAGCCGAAAAGAAAATGAGGTGTCAGTTTCAAGATTACTGGCACTGGCACTCGCTTTGCTAGTCAATGTTGCGGTGGAGTATCTCGTTTGTACGACGGTCGGGGAAAAGGGCGGGAAAAGAATCCTTTAATTAAACTCGTAGCGACATAATCGCCGTGTCGGTGCTGGGTCGCCATATCGGGTGCTGGGGGGGGGGGGGACGCCATATCTGGTGCTAGGGAGCGCCATGTCGGGTGCTTGGGGCGCCATGTCGGGTGCTTGGGGCGCCATGTCGGGTGCTGGGGGCGCCATATCGGGTGCTGGGGGGGGCGCCATATCTGTGCTAGGGGGCGCCATGTCGGGTGCTTGGGGCGCCATATCGGTTGCTGGGGGGCGCCATATCGGGTGCTGGGGGGGGGGCGCCATATCTGGTGCTGGGGGCCATGTCGGGTGCTGGGGGGGGGGCGCCAAATCTGGTGCTGGGGGGGCGCCATGTCGGGTGCTGGGGGTGGCGCCATGTCGGGTGCTTAAGGCACCATATCGGTTGCTGGGGCGCCATATCGGTTGCTGGGGGGCGCCATATCGGGTGCTGGGGGGGGGTGCCATATCGGGTGCTGGGGGGATGGGGGCGCGATGTCGGGTGCTGTGGGCGCCATGTCGAGTGCTGGGTCCTGTTGTCGGCTGTATACCTTCAGTGGGTGTAGATGCAGGAATATTAGAAGCGCTTCACTTCAGCCCTAAAACTAACCTGGCGTCTGTGACGGCTTCCTAACGGCCCAGTTGGTTCGAATCGGCCTGGATCCCAGGATTCGGCCGTGCATGCCGCGCAGCGCCTCCTGAGCCTCGTCTCGAGTGGCGAAAGCTACGAATCCGTAGCCCTTGGGCTTCTGAGTGTGCATGTCCTTGATGATCTTGCACTCCCTGCTAGTTGGCAAGGTGGAGAAATTTATATAGATAAAAATTTGCATTCCCGACAACTTGGAAGACGTCTCCCACCTGTACTGTACTTACGTGACTGTCCCGTAGGCAGAGAATGCTTCCTTGAGCTGGTGATTTTCAAGCTCCGGCGATAAGTCGCCAACAAAGAGATCACTCTGACCTGCATTGGCGGAGTTGATTTCATTATTTATAGTTAATTGATAGAGCACCGATTTAGTAAATAAAGCTTAGATGACAACTCACTCGAGTAATCGTCTATGAAACTGTCGCTATTGTTGCTATCCAGTGCCGCTGAGGGAGAGACAACAGTTGGAACCGGCGCGACGGGTTGCGTCGAAAAGTTTTTCGGTGGCAGCTGTAAGAAAAAGTTTTTTTTGAATTTTTTCGACACTGCGTAGCGAAATCTGTGCTAAATTTTATGCATCATTGTGTATTATTGACCTTGAACCACGCGGAACGTGCGTGATATAATCATATATCTTCCATGCATAGTTTTTGACCTTGAATCACGCTAATTACGCGTGATATGCCTGCACGTGTTTTTGACCTTGAACCTCGTGTATTGGGAATGATTGGACACATCTGTTTTCTTAATTTGAATCAGGCAGACCACGCGTGGTAGAATTCATTGGTTTGTTTTTGACCTTGAACCACGCGGACCACGCGTGTTTGATTCAATGTACTCGTGTTGTGATTTGGCCTTAAATCACGTGACAGCGCGTGATCACAAACAAAAAATTCAGCCAATATAGCCCGCGAATGGACTCAATCCAATACGCATTTCAAACAATGTCAGACAATATGCGCATTTTCATAATAAAAAACAACTCAACGACGAGACGAGAGAATTAGCCGCAAACACTGTCAGCTCAAGCAAGCACCCTAGGTTTCTTTCGCTTAATAAAAAAACGGTAGCAATTTTAGGGAATATTTGCCTTTGAAAAATTGTTAAAGAAAATGTTTCAAAGTTGAGAACACAGAGTCTCACGTACCGCTACTTTTACCGCTACCGCTACCAATGCCTGGTTTCATATAAGGAAAGAAATTCCTAGTCGCTCACGTCTGAAGCTGTCTAAAGCTCTGGATATTAGAACTTGTGGAGGCACAAAAAATCCTGAGTACCGTGGCACTCATAATAAAGTAAATTGGTGATTATTGTGCTGTGAAAGTATCTGTCAATTAGGCATTATTTACTTATTATTAATGCTCGTTTGAGTCGTTTCATAGCCTGTGCATGCAAATTTGGCAACTGACTGCTTATGAACTATAGGGATTGCGTACCTGGTGACAGGTTTCAACGGCATGGATAAACGTTAACAGGCGGCGGTTGACAGGTGTGAGTACCAGTTAACCGGTGTGAGTAGTACCAGTTACCAGGTGCTGATACCAATTAACATGTGTGAGTACCAGTTAACAGGTGTGGGTACCAGTTAACAGGTGTGGGTACCAGTTAACAGGTGTGGGTACCAGTTAACAGGTGTGGGTACGAGTTAACAGGTGTGGATACCAGTTAACAGGTGTGGGTACCAGTTAACAGGTGTGGGTAGTACCAGTTAACAGGTGTGGGTAGTACCAGTTACCGGGTGCTGATACCCGTTAACAGGTGTGAGTAGTAGCAGTTACCGGGTGCTGATACCCGTTAACAGGTGTGGGTACCAGTTACCAGGTGTGGATACTAGTTAACAGGTGTGGGCACCAGTTAAAAGGTGTGGACACCAATTAAAAGGTGTGGATACTAGTTAACAGGTGTGGGTAGTACCAGTTACCCGGTGCTGATACCCGTTAACAGGTGTGGATACCAGTTAGCAGGTGTGGGTACCAGTAACAGGTGTGAGCACTATGCAGTAACAGGTGTGGGCACCAATTAAAAGGTGTGGATACTAGCTAACAGGCGTGGGTTACCAGTTACCAGGTGTGGGTACCAGTTAAAAGGTGTGGATACCAGTTCACAGGTGTGGATACCAGTTCACAGGTGTGGATACCAGTTCACAGGTGTGGATACCAGCTAACAGGTGTGGGTACCAGTTAACAGGTGTGGGTACCAGTTAAAAGGTGTGGATACCAGTTCACAGGTGTGGATACCAGTTAAAAGGTGTGGATACCAGTTCACAGGTGTGGGTACCAGTTAACAGGTGTGGGTACCAGTTAAAAGGTGTGGATACCAGTTCACAGGTGTGGATACCAGTTCACAGGTGTGGATACCAGCTAACAGGTGTGGGTACCAGTTACCAGGTGTGGATACCAGCTAACAGGTGTGGGTACCAGTTAAAAGGTGTGGATACCAGTTAACAGGTGTGGGTTAACAGTGAATAACATTTAGCGCTATGTACCGACGCACTCATAATTTCATTACCTTACTAATGGGAACTCCAGTGAGCGCTTTTTGCATAGCAACGCTAGGATAGCTGGCTGCGGACACCAGCGAGTCCTGAGCATTAGCCGCGGTGGACTGAGGAGGCACCATCACCAGTTCGTACAGCATCGCTGGCACAGCAGGTTCTATGATGAAATTCCAGTTATTATCACAAAGGGTTTCTATAGTTACTGGTATGGGAGATTCTGGGCATGCGGGAACCTTAGACTTGCCATGCAAGCTGGCAATTCATGAAAATTTAAGCCACTATAGAAGGGGGGGAGAGAAGAGTCGGGTAGAGAGCTCAGAGCGGAAAGGGCAGAGAGGGAGAGGAATGACAGGAGGAAAACGCGGCAGAGCATGGGATCAAAATCCTGCTGTATTGGGATTTCAGCCAATAGCGAAGGCCCACATGGAGAATTATTGCCTTAACCCAACACGGCAGTTTTGGGAACTCAATTCAGATCGATGAGAGAAAAACAACACAATTACGGAGAGCTGCATTCCAATATGCCGGAGCTGCACACCTGAGAGCTCCGACTGATGGCGGCAACGCGCCCGCTCATGCTCTCTCGCTCTCTGACTCTTTTTGAGATTTTTTCCTATGAATTCAGTGCAGGATTTCTATTCAAATAGCTGGGCTGACTGAATTTGAATCCCACAAAGCGTCCAGAGTTCATTTGATATCACAAAAAATTCGTTTTTCCGTTGATTCGAGATAAGATCACATGATTTACTAGAGCCTCAGCCTGAATCTCTACAGGTGTGTGACTGTCTCAGCCTGAATCTCTCAGGTGGGCGACTGTCTCAGCCTGAATCTCTACAGGTGTGCAACTGTCTCAGCCTGAATCTCTCAGGTGGGCGACTGTCTCAGCCTGAATCTCTACAGGTGTGCAACTGTCTCAGCCTGAATCTCTACAGGTGTGCAACTGTCTCAGCCTGAATCTCTCAGGTGGGTGACTGTCTCAGCCTGAATCTCTCAGGTGGGCGACTGTCTCAGCCTGAATCTCTCAGGTGGGTGACTGTCTCAGCCTGAATCTCTACAGGTGTGCAACTGTCTCAGCCTGAATCTCTCAGGTGGGCGACTGTCTCAGCCTGAATCTCTCAGGTGGGTGACTACTGTCTCAGCCTGAATCTCTCAGGTGGGTGACTGTCTCAGCCTGAATCTCTCAGGTGGGTGACTGTCTCAGCCTGAATCTCTACAGGTGGGTGACTGTCTCAGCCTGAATCTCTCAGGTGGGTGACTGTCTCAGCCTGAATCTCTCAGGTGGGTGACTGTCTCAGCCTGAATCTCTACAGGTGTGCAACTGTCTCAGCCTGAATCTCTACAGGTGTGCAACTGTCTCAGCCTGAATCTCTCAGGTGGGTGACTGTCTCAGCCTGAATCTCTCAGGTGGGTGACTGTCTCAGCCTGAATCTCTCAGGTGGGTGACTGTCTCAGCCTGAATCTCTACAGGTGTGCAACTGTCTCAGCCTGAATCTCTCAGGTGGGCGACTGTCTCAGCCTGAATCTCTCAGGTGGGTGACTACTGTCTCAGCCTGAATCTCTCAGGTGGGTGACTGTCTCAGCCTGAATCTCTCAGGTGGGTGACTGTCTCAGCCTGAATCTCTACAGGTGGGTGACTGTCTCAGCCTGAATCTCTCAGGTGGGCGACTGTCTCAGCCTGAATCTCTCAGGTGGGCGACTGTCTCAGCCTGAATCTCTCAGGTGGGTGACTACTGTCTCAGCCTGAATCTCTCAGGTGGGTGACTGTCTCAGCCTGAATCTCTCAGGTGGGTGACTGTCTCAGCCTGAATCTCTACAGGTGGGTGACTGTCTCAGCCTGAATCTCTCAGGTGGGTGACTGTCTCAGCCTGAATCTCTCATGTGGGTGACTGTCTCAGCCTGAATCTCTCAGGTGGGTGACTGTCTCAGCCTGAATCTCTCATGTGGGTGACTGTCTCAGCCTGAATCTCTCATGTGGGTGACTGTCTCAGCCTGAATCTCTACAGGTGTATAACTGTCTCAGCCTGAATCTCTCAGGTGGGTGACTGTCAGCCTAAAATATCAAGTGTGTAACCTTCAATAGCGATACAATTTTTGTCAAACTTCTTTATAATGCTACTATTAGTAGGTGAAATAAACAACACGGAAACAAAAATCCATTCAGATGTTATCTCTTGTCTGTCAGAACAATCAATACAGAAAAAATCAACAAAAGTAAAACAAAAGAATGCAACGCACATATAAAATCCTTCACTAAGCAATTGATTTGTTTTACTGATTTCGAATTTTATTTTAACACGTGTGTTTGATAGTTTGAATATCTTAGGAAGAATTAAATTAGAAAATTAAATGACAATGCGATATTTAGATTACAAATTAGATGAAAAATAAATTATAGAAAAATTCCTAGTCATTTCAATCTTGGTCGCTAAATTTGATTATAGAAAAGTCCAACGGGTGCCTACTGGCAGTAGTTTAGTTACTCAGATAATTGTGTCTATGGCAGAAATCCCCGCACAGATTTTGTTAAACCGCATTAAGCGTCTCATTTGACTCAGTTTTCGACTCGATTCAAAGTTTGGCGCCATCTTTGAGTAGCTTCTCGAGTTTCTGACTCAGCATGATGTTGCCTTTGAGCTTCAATTGGCCCGACATGAATGCCTGCAATTATGATATGAACTATTACTTATTATTATTTTGACAATAGAGCTTAGTATAAGGCAGCATATAGCAATATTATGAAGTCGAAAGTTTATCGCCATTTTTTTCCATAATAAGTAGATATATCTGCATATTTAGAGATTTTCGATACATATCGGTTGATAGAAAACCATTTTTAGAGATTTTCGATACATATCGGTGCATTTTTTAGAGATTTTCGATACATATCGGTGCATTCCTTAGAGATTTACGATACATATCGTTGCATTCCTTAGACATTTACGATACATTTCGGTGCATTCTTTAAAATATTTTCGATACATATCGGAACACATATGTCACATTCATAAAAAACAAATTTTACGCACCTTCTGAGCGTTCACTTTGCCGGCAACCAGGTCCATAAAGGTGGCCTCGGACAAGATCAGCTCGCAGTCGGATTTTCCCGACTCCGGCTTGCCCTGGTGCACGCGGGGCGGCTTGGCGCGAAGATCAAAGGCTGATTGGAGAAAGAGCATAAATGCACTTAAATTAAAACTAAGCATAGCAGTGAGGGAATTTCGATAGTGTAGGGGAGAGAACATAAAAGCATCCGGTGGTGTCGTGGGAGTATCTGGTAGGCTATCTGGGAGAGCAACTGGTAGAGTGTCAGGAGTTTCAAAGAGATTATCCGGTAGAGTATTGCGGAAGTATCTGGTGCGCTCGTGTTTCAGAAGTTTCTTGTAGACTGAGAGCAACTGGTAGATAGACTGGGTCTGGGAGAGTATCCACTATCCCTTAGACTGTCTCTGGGTGTATCTGGTAGACTGTCTGGGAGCGTATCTGGAAGACAGTCGGGGGAGAGTATCTGGTAG
Organism: Macrostomum lignano; assembly: GCA_002269645.1. Classification (NCBI taxonomy): domain Eukaryota; kingdom Metazoa; phylum Platyhelminthes; family Macrostomidae; genus Macrostomum; species Macrostomum lignano. The sequence goes on along the minus strand of NIVC01002037.1, from coordinate 199,545 downwards.
ACAGTCGGGGGAGAGTATCTGGTAGACAGTCAGGTAGACTATCTGGTAGACAGTCGGGAAGAGTATCCGGTAGACAATCGGGGAGATTATCTGATAGACAGTCGGGGAGAGTATCTGGTAGACAGTCGGGGGAGAGTATCTGGTAGACAGTCAGGTAGACTATCTGGTAGACAGTCGGGAAGAGTATCCGGTAGACAATCGGGGAGATTATCTGATAGACAGTCGGGGAGAGTATCTGGTAGACAGTCGGGTAGAGTGTATGGTAGGCAGTCGGGGGAGAGTATCTGGTATACAGTCAGGTAGAGTATCTGGTAGACAGCCGGGGAGAGTATCTGGGTAGACAGCCGGGGAGAGTATCTGGGTAGACAGCCGGTGAGAGTATCTGGTAGACAGTCGGGGAGAGTATATGGTAGACAGTCGGGTAGAGTATCTGGTAGACAGTCGGGAAGAGTATCTGGTAGACAGTCGAGAAGAGTATCTGGTAGACAGTCGAGGAGAGTATATGGTGGACAGTCGGGTAGAGTATCCGTCAGACCCCAGCGGACTCACTCCAGCTGACTGGCCCGGCCGGGGTGCTCAAACTCCACAAGAAGACGGCATTGGCACCGCCGGCCAAGTCAGGGTTGGCGGTCAACTTAGCGGCGATCACGTTGAAGATGGCGGCGGAGCCACCTGCGGCGGCGGCATCTGTAGCAGCAGGCGACGAGGCGCCTGAAGCCGACGACGGCACTGTGTCAACGTAGCCGCCACTCAGGCAGACCTCGCCGGTCTCCTTGACAACGCATTCGATGAGCACCCGGCCAGCGGGTTGCTCCGCCCGCCACATGCGTGTGCAGACGGTCTGGCCGGGCACCACCGGCTTCGTGAAGCGGACCTTCATCGCGCGGAATTTGGCCGGATCGTCGTCGCAGTAGCTGCGAATTGGTTAGTTTGGCTTAGTTATTAGTGTTTTTGATACATATCGGCTGGTTTGACTTAGTTATTTGTGTTTTCGATACATATCGGCTCGGGAAGGAAGAAGGGAAAAGAGAAGGGAAGGGAGAAGGGAAGAGAGAAGGGCAGGGAGAAGGGAAGGGAGAAGGGCAGGGAGAAGGGCAGGGAGAAGGGAAGGGAGAAGGGAAGGGAGAAGGGCAGGGAGAAGGGAAGGGAGAAGGGCAGGGAGAAGGGCAGGGAGAAGGGAAGGGAGAAGGGCAGGGAGAAGGGCAGGGAGAAGGGCAGGGAGAAGGGCAGGGAGAAGGGAAGGGAGAAGGGAAGGGAGAAGGGCAGGGAGAAGGGAAGGGAGAAGGGCAGGGAGAAGGGAAGGGAGAAGGGAAGGGAGAAGGGAAGGGAGAAGGGCAGGGAGAAGGGCAGGGAGAAGGGCAGGGAGAAGGGCAGGGAGAAGGGCAGGGAGAAGGGCAGGGAGAAGGGCAGGGAGAAGGGAAGGGAGAAGGGAAGGGAGAAGGGAAGGGAGAAAGGCAGGGAGAAGGGAAGGGAGAAGGGCAGGGAGAAGGGAAGGGAGAAGGGAAGGGAGAAGGGCAGGGAGAAGGGCAGGGAGAAGGGCAGGGAGAAGGGAAGGGAGAAGGGAAGGGAGAAGGGCAGGGAGAAGGGAAGGGAGAAGGGCAGGGAGAAGGGCAGGGAGAAGGGCAGGGAGAAGGGCAGGGAGAAGGGAAGGGAGAAGGGCAGGGAGAAGGGCAGGGAGAAGGGCAGGGAGAAGGGCAGGGAGAAGGGCAGGGAGAAGGGAAGGGAGAAGGGAAGGGAGAAGGGAAGGGAGAAGGGCAGGGAGAAGGGAAGGGAGAAGGGCAGGGAGAAGGGAAGGGAGAAGGGAAGGGAGAAGGGAAGGGAGAAGGGCAGGGAGAAGGGCAGGGAGAAGGGAAGGGAGAAGGGCAGGGAGAAGGGCAGGGAGAAGGGAAGGGAGAAGGGAAGGGAGAAGGGAAGGGAGAAGGGAAGGGAGAAGGGCAGGGAGAACGGAAGGGAGAAGGGCAGGGAGAAGGGAAGGGAGAAGGGCAGGGAGAAGGGAAGGGAGAAGGGCAGGGAGAAGGGAAGGGAGAAGGGAAGGGAGAAGGGAA